>JAUMHQ010000032.1:2567402-2579249 GCA_032361165.1 Enteromius paludinosus | reverse complement strand
TCGGTTTGGATTTGTCAACCCAAAACTAATCCTGTAACTCTGAGTTTGTTTAGCCACCATCATGGTACAGGCCCCTGCTCTCACTCATCTCATATAAACACTGTCCCAAGTGACTTTCTATTGTATCTCTATTTAAAGAGACTTCACATTACTGTTTTCTGTTGTTCTTCCTGTTTTACTTTGTTTATCGTATCATGCACCGATTCTTGAGTTATGGAACAAAATGCCACACAACATCAACTGCATCAGATTGAATTATCTATATCTGTCACTATAATATTGACTAGAACACATCATCACCTCCTGTCAGCCAAATGTTAACTCTTTACAAAGACGTTTAAATAATAGCACAAACTTAAAAAAAATACTCAAGAATTGGTGCATTACATAACCTATCAGTTATACATGACAGCTGTTAAAGCAAATATTCACTTTCATCTCCAACCGTTTTACAGTATCCGTCAATATCGCTTGCTGTTATTATTTGTGTATAATGGATGAAAAAGATCTCTCGTGAGCAGCAAAAAGGTTGGTCTGTCCTGGGCAGCTTTATAACCAATCATATTTAATTTCTGGATTTGTACACGTTTCATGCATTTTTCATGCATAGTCTTTAAATACACAATGATTTAATGAGGTGCTAATTAAATGTGTGCCTTCATTGCCACAATGCAGTGTGGCAAATACAGCATGTTATTGCTGTTGATGATCATGAAAATCCAGCTCTTTTAAAGCCACTAGCAGAGTTTCCGCAAACGGTTTACAGAAATATCATGTCATTTTCTTGTAAAGTACAAGTTATTCAGACTTTCCTCTGTCATTCCTCACAACTCGTATCATTTTGGCTTATCTCAAAGTGTTTAACATCATTCGGCGCTGGATACATCATACTTAAATATTTATTCACAACCCCGTTTATGTGAAATTAACGAGCTAAGATGGAAAGGAGACTCACGACATACGGCGGAAATCTGATCGGGCTTCAGTCCAGGTCTCCTCCTCTCCACTTAGCACTGCTGGAATATCACAGGGCCCATGATAGGTCCTTGTGGAGCTCCTGCTCTTGTGTGGTTTGGAAAAGCATTTGATATGAAATGAGAGTGTGGCGCCAGAGAGGCCTATTCTGAGTGAAGCTCTATGAATAAAATAATATTTTCACAGTTTGACTTGCATTATTTCTTTTTCCCTGCGCTCACGTTTTTGCTAATTGATAGCGTTTTATGGAGCCGTTTCTAAGGAAATGGATATTTGTTGTAATTGAATGATGAGTGCTAATTGTGCGGTTACGTTTCTGGATCATTCTGAGTGTATTTGGACACTTGAGCCACTCAGAAAATGCAAGCATGTCAGTGCACTGTCATTGTCTGTCTGTCTAGATACGTTTTTGAAGATAAATATTCATGTATATATATTTAAAAAAGGTATATATATTTTCTTAACGTGGTGAAAGGCCTATTATATTAGCTGATGGTATGTCAAAGACATCTAAACTGGGTTTCACTGTCCATTAAACGCAAAGAAACAGACTTTGATCTGGTCGTTTCATCCATGGGCAAAGATGAGTGATGTCTGCTAACAGATTTAAACATGAGCTTTCAGGCCATGGATCAAAGCTCTCCCTTTGCTTCCACTCTCTCATTATGGCCAAAAGCCATCCAAGCCTGTCTCTATTTTTCCTTAAAAGAGCCTCAAAAGTCTCAGAAGACCTGTGCCCGTCAGATTTACAATAGGGAATGGGACTATTTACCCGAAGTAGGAGCCATCCAGAAATAACAGTGCAGAAAAATAAATGGAGCCTGCTATATTTTTCCACACAAGTAAGAAAATATGCTATAGGTCTTGTGCCTCGCTGGTTCGTAATTAGTTCTTAAACATTCTCTGCCTTGGATCTCCGCGTCCACATTCAGCATTTCTGATAATATACAATGCGGCATTAATGTCAAACATGTCTCACTCTGGTCCAGGGCTGTAACTCTAATCTGTTTGTACAGACTCAAGTGATTCACAAGTCCTCAAGGAGGAGACCCTACGGAGACAGTGGCTCACTGTCTCTAGTCGATGCTCAAATTTGCGAATCAATTTGTATTTTTTTGGAAGGAATCATTCATTTAAAATGAAAATGTAATTTTTTTCTACTGTGAAATAAGGACATCTTAGGAGGAATGTCTTAGCAGCTCTTTTACGCACAATAAAAGGGCTGCTCTGAGAAATTTTGTGAATAAAATCCAGCCATTTTTATCTGCATGTTCGCGAGTAAAAAAGTTGTTCGTGCAGATTTTACTCATGTCCAGTAGGTCAGGCAAATTCATCTCACTAAAGAAAAAAAAAGCGCTTGGTGTGAAAGTGACATTTGTGTGATCTGTGCTTCGCATATCGCTATGTGAAATTCTAAATATGACTGATGTATGGAAGCTTGTTTTCGCTGTGAAATTAAAAAAAAAAGTGTTATTTTGACTTTTTTTACTCACCATTCATGCTTTTTTCTTGCAATTTCTCCCCTCAGAACTGACAGTTTCTCTTAACATTTAGTACTGTAATTGTGACTTTTTTTCATAAGTATGTTTTGCAGTTCTCATAATAGTGATTTGTAGCAATTAACCTTTTGATTTATTTGCAAACAAGCTTTATTACTAATGTTAAGACAGCAATTGTAAAATGTTGAGCTCAAAAAAAAAAAAAGAAAAAAAAGAAAGCAAGACAAAAAGCAAGTGGTTCACACATATAGTAGGCTACTATAATATTTCAGGTTAATATTTTGTTGTTATTTAAGTTTTGTGTGAAGAACAGGGCAAACGTTGTCGTCATACGTCGGTTATTCACGTTTCTCTTTAACAAATATAATTTGTGTTATCAATTTTAAAAACGGTGCTTTTAAATTCGCCTTAAAAAGTCGAATTTAAAAGCACCGTTTTCAACCGCATTTCAAACGCATTTCTACAGGAAGGGACGTAACGAAGTGTTGTAAGCAAACACAAACCTTAGAAAGTCTCTTTACACAGCCAATAGCGATTTATACTGTACATACCTGAATGTGGCACGGTCACTGAGAAGACGAGCAGATGTGGCCTACATCATAATCACGTGATACAGAGTGGCGCGTCCTTGAGATTCCACTTTGAGTATTATTTATATTATACTAATTTTAATTAAACACCCAAAAAGGCTATATTTAGTAAATGCACCTCAAGGCTTCTATTTTTAGTATGAGATATTTTTCAGAATTTAAAAGCATTCATTCTTTTTTTTTTATTTGACATTTTTTTTAAAATTTTTTTTTAAAAAAAAAAAAAAAAAAAAAAAAAAAACATCCGGGCCATTTTTGTGATTAATTCATTACCATTAAAAAAAAACAACTTTTCTCAATGCATGCAGTTGCAGAATATATCCAGCAGATGGAGGTATTTCAGCCACGCGGCATACTAATCACAGTTTGACCAATGTGTCTGTGGCACAGCCAGACACATATATATTAAATTGTACACAACTGTGTCCAAACAAAGGGCTGACCGTGAACCAGATGAAAAAAGTATTAAATTACCACAATCAGTGACAGTTGAGAATGAATCAATGTTTGAGTGAGTGTCTGTTAGTGTCTCAGTGACTTGACCATATAAACAACAGTCAGTTCTAAAGCTAGCGACAGTAAAAAAAAAATGGATATCGTCAGATTTATTGAGTATACAAAACCATATATTATTGCTGAACTTCTAACACTGTTGCGAGTCACCCTATTTAGCCTCGTTTTGGTTGTATGTTTGCAGTTCCTCTCCGGATATCAGTAATATTTAGTTTTTAGGATCACATGAAAGTTTACTGTTGATTTGTGGTCTAGTAGAATGAACTAGTCTCCAGAATTCTGACACAAATGCATTATATCATTTTTATTAGGACAAAGTGGAAGAAACATAAATCCAGGTTTTTCTTGGAGAAACAAAATATCAGGTTTTTCCTCACAATCGTAATGAAGTTGCCATGTGACTGACATGCAGTGGGATTTGATGGAGATTGTTGATCTGACAGGCACACGCCTGTGGCTTCGGTAGAAAGCTGACGACCTAACCAGAGGGATTTCTGGCTCTGCAGAGCTCCAGTCTGGCAGACGAACTGGACATCAAAGCGGAACAGTAGGGTTTAGTACGAGCCCTGTCATACGGATCCGCTCCAGATCCACAAACGCAGAGAAATTGGATACTTTTGGGGTTATTCTACAAATTGGGTGTCATTTGTACTCCTTTATATGCATTTATGTAAAGACAATCACAGAATACACAGCTACTGCCAACTTCTACCGTGACATCTTTTACATTTTATGTGTTTGATTTGTAAAATGTGATATAGTGAAAATGAAGACAATCATTTAAAACCTCAACACACACACACACACACACACACACACAGACACACACACACACACACACACACACACACACACACACACACACACACACACACACACACACACACAGGTTTGTTTCTGTGAATTGTACACTCACAGAAATAAAGGTACAAAAGCTGTCACTGGGTCGATACCTTTTAGGTACACTTTAAGTACTAATGGTTGTGTATGTGTGTGCGTCTGTGAACTTTTATGTTTAGGCTACATTTTTGGGACCAAATGGATAATAACAGGTACAAACATGTACCTTTTGAAAAGGTAACGCCCCAGAGACAGCATTTATACCTTCATTTCTGAGAGTGTATAACTGCAGGCCTGTCAGGCACACACACACACAAAATATGAAAAATGTAATACATTTTAATATTTTAAAATCTGATTAAACAATAAACTGTTATGGTTACATGTCTGAAGCCATAATTTTATCCCACAATTAACAAACTGTAAAAAGTGCTAGCCTGCAAATGTTAAACAGCATTTTTTACTTGATTTGATCCATAAAAGCTGGTTTTGTTGCCATAAATTACTGTATTTAGTTTGATTTAATGATGCTAAATAACATTTTTTGATTTAAAAAATATCAGTTTTATTTTTTTGCTGTACCTAAACATTCATATTGTATGTTAAAGTTCTACAGAATCTTTTTTTTTCATTGAATGACCTTTTGTCGGTGCAAAGAATGCACAGATTTTATTTTTATTCTTGTGTAAGACATTTATTACTCAGCTATATTTCATTTTGAAAAATGGAGCCCGCTGTATTATTATTTTCCTTAAAAGCGATTGATCAAAGCCAGAGCTGTAGAAGAGATTTTCTTCATTAGCTTATAACATGGAATCATATGGTGAGCAGAAAGGGTGATTACAGCCTCAGTAAAAACAGATTGTCATTTCAGTTTTTCATTTAAGTATGGAAATGTTGCTCTTCCTGTAGTGGCAGGATGTGGCTACATGCGGAGACAGTTGCGCCTGAGAGGACCCTAATTCATTTAGGACATGACTTGGTGCCTGCGTACGAAACTGGGACAGCTGAGTTTCCTTCTCGGTGCTCCATCATACGATATATCTCTCCACATAAGAGCACAATCTGCTGTTCCTGAGCCCGGCTTTACCCACAGAAGCTCTCGCAAGTCCTCGGCTGTCAAGAAAATTCGTTTTATCATTCAGCCATATAAATCATCACAAGCTCCACAGGAAATCGAGAAAGTTTGACTTTCCAGTCATAAACCATAAAATCTGTCATTAATATAATAACATGCATTGGGATATTTGGAGACAGAGCTAAATGAGTACCAGACCTGGGCATCGATAAAACGGTTTGGCTTGCAGCATCGGGCAGGATTGCGCCGTCGTTTTCCAAACTACAGTATCAGAAATAATAGGTATAATGTCACTGGGACTATATGTCACTCATCATGGGAGCTCTCTGGAAACGATGATTTGACCGGTTTGCATTACCAGTTCATTAGTTCTCAATTAACACTCAGTCACCTCAAAAGGTTTATAGGGCCGTTTCTTTGACGAGAAACATGTCTTTGCTCCTCTGAGACTGGCTGATGCTCAAGCTGGAGTTTCTTTCCAAATATTTTACATTTTAGTGTTTGGCTCAATCCTATGGAAAAAGGCTGTTTTGCATGAATATTTCTGCTGAACTCTGTCCATCATGTGCAAGTCGATCTGCACTGAGACGCTCACTTGTATTGAGCGGCCTTTGACAGGTTAGATGGAAGATAACTCCAGTCTCCTGGCACAAACCTATAGATTTAACAATGAGATCTATTGTTCATCTGGTAGCTGTCCATGGTACTGATATCAGAGCCGTCAGGCCCACAACTACCTTGATTACCATTTGGTGGACTTGAGTGTAATTTGACCAAAACTGCTCTGAAGTTTCTTAACAAGACAGTACTGGCAAAATCAGTGTTTTTTTTAATACGCTGGTCGACTTTGGGCTTTTTAGTGCTTCATAATGTGTTGTTTCAGACAAGCGGAAAGAAAACATCCAACATACACTTATTTTTACTGCACTTTATCTATTTGCATCTGTATTTCAATTATATCATACATCTTTACAGGCCATTTACTCAAATGTTTTTTTTTTTTTTTTTTCATGCACTGAGCCAGAAATGTCAACCTCTGTGTAGCACTTGCTAAACTTTACAGTTATATTCCTATCTATGTTTTTATGGTGTTGGCAAAGAGTTTGTTTATATATCCTTTATGACAAAAATGCTTTCTTTTTCTTCTTATTTATTCTGTCTGCTGACATATTCTGATGTATTGAGTGATGTAAAATAAAACTCCTTAATATGTCAACAAAGTGAAACCAGAATTTGGCGTTATTTCAATGTTTCGATTTCTATTCTGGAATTTTGTGTGTATTTACTTGCATGTTTATACATTTCCAAACTGCTAACATTTTTTTTCCTTTAAACTCTTTTTTTTTCATATAAAAAGGTACTTGCAAGAACCAAACAGAGCTCATGTTAAGTATGGGTAAATCTCTCCAAAAGACCAAATTAAAACGCAGCAATGATATTGAAGCACTAGATGGCGCAGCTGAGCCAATGTGACTGCATCTGGACTTCCTCTTGGTGTTAAATCCAATTGAAAACAACACTGAGGCGAATTTGTTTACCGACTTATTTACAAAAATAACCTACTGGACGAGAACAACACTTATCCCACTGTATTAGAACTGAGCTGAACTGTATAACACTACTGTCTATGGCTTTTGAAGCTGTATTAAATCTGAAGAGCTTTACAGCAACAGATATTGAATCAACGTAAAACTATAAAGTTGCTTTATAGGTGGGTAGAATGTTTTTAGATAATTGAAAAACTTAGTAATATTGACATATACTTTAGTCATTGGATAATTGTTGGTTTTTATTTCTTTTTGATGCTATGTCGAGTAAATCATGACCATATTGTAGTTTTTGTGTGTTGTTCCTTTAAATTAATGTTTATTAGGTTTATTAGTTTTGTTTTAAGCATAAACCTCACAAAAACTTTAAATGTTGCAAGTATTTTATTATTTTTATTTTTTATTGGTAGTATGCTCGTCTTTGGTGCCCTAACACAGACTGTCTGCCGAGGTAAGTTTGTCTGGGGTTGTTTGACACTGAGCTGCTGACTGGTTTGTGGGTGGACTGTCTCTCTCCTTGTCTTTCACTTGGTAAGACAGTAATTGAAAGATTGATGTTAAAGGGAAATCTGGGGGAGTTTTTCTTGACCAAGAACAATACGGTATCAGGTACAGCACCCTCTCAAATACTCAACACACCCAACATTACTTCAGATTTCACTCCGCTGTATTTAATAATACACAGTGGGGTCCAAAAGTCTGAGAGCACTCTGAAACCTTGGATTTAAAATCTAATTTAAACTTGGACATATACAGAACAGATTTTTTGATACTTTTTAAAACACAGAAACATTCTGAGCAGTCTCTTTGTTACGCAGCCAGATTAAAGGAATACCTCACCAAAATAATTTTATGTGTTGAGAGAATTTAATAACCTTAGGCCATTTAATATGCACATGACTTTTTTCAAGAACTGTAGCAATAAATAATTTTCTCACCAATGGATCCTGTGCTCTACAGTAAATGGATGCTGTCAAAATGAGAGTACAAACACCATAAAACCACCAAAAAATCCACAAGTAATCCACTCTAGTCCATCAATTAATTCGTAAGGAACAAATCCATCATTAATTTAGTAGAGGACGCATTTTAATGCATTCATGTATTTATTACAAACATGCAGCTTTTGCTTCACAATTAACTGATAGACTAGATTTTATTAGCTGTTTGGCACCCATTCACTAAACAGGATCCATAGGTGAGCAAGCAATGTAATGCAATTTTTTCTAAATCCATTTTGACGAAAAAAACAAACTCATCTACATCTTGGATGGCCTGACGGTAAGTACACTAGAAGCTAATTTTCAGTTTTGGGTGAACTAGTCCTTTAAGAACATTGTGGTCTCTGGCTCATTAATAGCTGGATGCAGATCGGAACATCTGAAGTGTGAACCTCAAACTTGCTTTTCCCAATCCCAGCGAGGCTCCTGGTTTAAATGGAGATGGATCACACTCTGATTATGCCTGTTATGTCTTCAAGTAATGTGTAACAATCCCAGTTTAACAGACATCAGTACCAGAGACATAAAAACAGCACTGAAGCCAGCAGTGAGCTTCCAGGACCATCCAAAGCAAATGTTGATCCAGACTTTAGTCCAAGTCAGTGCGTTCTACAGTAGTGCACAATCCCTGAGCTGCTTCCCAGCTTTCATCTCCAGCCAGGTATCCTCAAGGTTCACTGATAAGGCAATAAAACTGTATGTAAATGGAACAACCCGGTGCATGGACTTCTGGCCATTAGTCTTCCCTAAAGCCCCAATGTGACTTTTAATCAACGTCAAACGGGGAAGAGAGACAGAGGAGAAAGTTTAATGACGGAGATGATATATTTAAAGAGGAACAAAGTAATGCCAGGAAACTATGATAGAATACGATTTTCGAGACGGACGAGATCATTGCAAAAATGTCTTTTTATTTCTCTTACAAAGAAAACTATTATAACAACGTACAACAATCAAAAAAAAAAAAGCCAATTTCTTCCACTGTTGTCATGATAATTTCCCTTAAACCCTTTTTCTATCCGTGGATAAAAGAGAACAGGCTTCACAGGGAAGAAAAGCGAGATAATTTAAACACAGATGTGCAAAGGAAACAAAGCATGCAAGAACCAGAGACAAATTTGCTACAAAATTGCCCTCAGTTAACCTGTCAGATAAATACTAATTTACAAAGGAAGAACTTAGATAATAATTCAACAAAACTAGGGTGGTGTAATTTACCTCCTGCAATATACAACATGGTCGCTGAACGTTGTAAACATTTCGTACACACTCACAGCTATTTCAATTTATAGGTAGACGCCCTGATTTGAAGCGGTTTCGCCGTCAGGATGGGATAACCGGGAACGCTGACCTGGATCCTGTGATGAATTCAAGCAACGGCCCTGGTTTGAAGCAGCCAAAAAGGAACCATGACTAGTTCTGCCAGAAATGCAATACTGGACGTTAAGGTAAAAAAGGTCAGAAATACATCCAACTCAAGCTAAGAGCTTTGGTTTATTTTAATTGCTTAAATATGGGCTTTACAAGCCGTATAAAAGCACTGCTTCAAGGAAAGCTTTCAGTTGTTTGGTGAGGTCTGTATAGTTTCAACTGTAAGGCACTCGATAAATATAACTCTGTTAGACGATTGATGGACAAAGGAAAAGTTAGTATTCTGAAATTGTGAAGCTAAGTTTCATAACTGACAACGTTCCACCATATTAATGAAATAAAAATTGCTACAACTGGTCAAAAGTCTGGGCTCAGAAAGATTTTTTGAATGTTTTTGAAACGTTTTTTTAAATGCTGCATTTATTTGATTAAATTAGCATAAAAGCAGCAATGTTTTGAAACATTACTACAATTAATTAGTTTTTTCTCTATCGGAATTATATCTTAAAATGTAATTAATTTCTGTGATGCAAACATCATTGCTTAGACTATAATGTCACATGATCCTTTAAAAATCATTCTAGTATTTATGAAACATTTAGACGACATTTTCACGTTTTTTTTGTGGAAGCTGCTAATTTTTTCGTGTCCATGTATCGTATTCGTATCTCAATTGAATGCACCTGTGCAGAATAATAATTTCCTAAAAAAATATTACTGAGCCCAAATTTTCAATTTTGAAATACTATAAATAAAACAACAACAAAAAAAGGAATTTACTCCAGCTGCATTGTTGCAATCGGTAATATAGTGCCTTAACCAAGTGTATTTTAAAGATGTGAATTGGTCCAGTTATCAGGAAAAGAATATCCGTGTACGATGCATCTAGAACCTTCAATATTCCCCCACTGGAAACCTTTCCCAGCCGCATCTGATTAAGCAACATAAAAGCTAAATAAATTATCCCAGCACATGCACGCTACTCAAAGAAAGCTTGGTCTAGCACATTGGCAAACACTTTTGAGCATCCGTGGCTGTTTCTTTGGTTTAAAGCATTAAAACAGTGAAAAAGCACTTAGCATCATCAAGCAATATTAACTGCTTACAAATGTATTGTACTTAGACACAGAGACCTATATCGTTTTAAACGCATTCGACTTAAACATACAACTCTGTGTGATCAATTAAGGCACAGAAATTTAAATTACCCTAAATTAGTTGCATTACCTTGAACATAGACGCTTTACAAAAATACTCCCTCTATGACTCAAGTTCCAAATACATTAATGAATCTATGGCTTTTATAAGTTACTTTAAATCATTTTATCAAATACGTATAACTTAAATGCTTAAGTTAAAAAAAGCACAAAAAGAGATATTCGATCATAAACAGTCATACAGATGTTGTTCAGTGCTTTAAATGATATATTAAAAACATGCCGAGACAAGTATATAATAACATAATGCTAATGAAATACTCAATCCAACTCTATTCCTTCAATTCCAAATAATCCCGCCTATGACAATGAATCCCAGAGGTCAAAGGTCCAGAATAACATATGACAACTACAAAAGTCCAATGTAAAAAATACTTCCCTTTCAACAGGCTCATAAATACTCATGTTAGCGAGGGAAAGTAGCTCAGCGAGACAGGATGAACATCCTAGTAAGGTTTGTGCTTTAAAACCATGCTGTTTGTTTGAAGGTTCCACGCTCACGTAATTGTCCAATCAATATGGCCGCCACACGCCTTCGTCCATTCGACCAGCAGGATTGAGAAGAGTGGGCGAGTTGCTATGACTTCCGTCCCCCTCCACCCCTCCGCCTCCATCTGCCTGGACCGGGAGGTTGGGGTTGACCAGGCTGGTTCCCGTGGATGCGCTAGTACAAGGCGGCATCATCCGGGTGGGCGATCGGTCTCCTCCAGGAACCATAGAGAACTGGTAGGAGCCAGAGGAGGCGCCGTAGTAGAGATATGGTGTGCTGCTGCTCTGGAAGGGTCCGCTTTGGTTCTGGTTGGAGCCGGGGTACGGCGGGGGTAGGTAGGTGTGGTAGTGAGCGCTGCCGAGGGACATGCCGCTGGTGACGGGGGTGGGCGTGTACGTGAATGGGCCTGGGTAGTGCATTCTGGGACTGGAAAATCGGCTCTCGGTGAGTGAGGAGAACGCGGGGAACTGACGCTCAAACTGGCCAGGAAAAGGACTCAAATCTGTTGAACCTGCAGAAACAAACGCTGAGGTTACGTTTTGTAGATATTCCTGCAATGAACAATCATGACAAAAAACACTTCATTTCACTACAATCCTGGTTGACTAGGGCTGTAACGATACACCAAAGCGATTTGGTTCGTATCACGTTTTTTTTCGTGGGGGGTGGGAGAAAAAAACGATTTTTAAAACAATTTGCGCCCGGCTTGGTAATAGATAACGGGGC
>JAUMHQ010000032.1:2535343-2550707 GCA_032361165.1 Enteromius paludinosus | reverse complement strand
GTGCGTTTCCCTGAAAATAATTGCACACCTCAGAACGTTCGTCAGCCAATCAGATTCAAGCATTCAACGGCCCCGTAATATAACATTTTTATAATGTATTATTAACAATAATTATAATAATTGAGTAAATGGTATCAATGAAACAATAAATTAGATGAATCATTAAAATGCACTTCTATTAGAGGTAGTAATAGTAGTGTTTATTATTTTATAATCAGTATGATAATTATTACTCATGTATTTTGTAATACAGTATTTCATGTAATATGTATTTATTATTAATACATAATAAAAGAAGAGAGAACCATATCAAACACCTCAACTTCCCTCCCATAGATGCTGCATTAGATGCAAAGGTGTAAAAACGTTCAAGATTTTACATTGACCCACGTCACCACAGTCTTGCTGAAGACAGTCTATTATTATTAAGAAGAGAAAAAGTAGAATAATATGGAAGTGAATTTCCAAGCTAACCTGGGAGCAAACTCATCGATGGTGAGTCCAGCCGTCAGTCCGGTTCTGCAGTACTCCAGTCCATTGGCAATAGTGTAAGCCAACTCCAAGATGGCATCAGCTCCAGCTTCCTGTATGTGGTATCCACTGATGGAAATAGAATTAAACTTGGGCATATTCTGTAAGAAAGAAAAGCCAATGTGTGGAGGTCAGATACCATATTATGAATACTGATTCTACAAAGATGGTTAAAACTACAAGGCTGTAAAAAGCACAAGTGCTAGGATTCTACATACGCTATTATTTTGGGTAAACTGGAAGGAGAATAAAAAGAAATATGAGAAGAAACGCTCTAAGCACTTTACAAATGGACAGTGGACTGTATAAAATGAAACATAAAAGCAAAGTCACTCAAGCCGTACCTTTGAGGTATAGGCGAAGATATCAGCGATGACGTGCATTGACGGCTCTGGAGGGAAGATGTAGGTGTTTCGCACCATGAACTCTTTGAGGATGTCGTTCTGGATGGTGCCGGTCAGCTTCTCCTTGGGCACACCTTGCTCTTCTCCGGTCACGATGAACATGGCTAAAATGGGAATGACGGCTCCATTCATTGTCATGGATACCGACATCTTCTCCAGCGGGATGCCGTCGAACAGCAGTTTGGTGTCTTCTACGGTGTCGATAGCTACACCCGCCATTCCCACATCCCCGTGAACTCTGGGATTGTCAGAGTCATAGCCTCTGTGCGTGGCCAGGTCAAATGCTACAGAAAGACCCTGCTGACCCGCTGCAAAGGTAAAGCATTTTGTGTTTGACTTACATCAGAGATTCCCATTTTTAGCAGCCAATCCCTGACCTAAATATTTATTGGCAGCCCACCCCTAGTTTAAGTTGTTAACAGATTCATTCGGACTCATGTTTATTTAATGAAATCATAGTCGTTTGAAATGTAATCATCTTTTAATCACATTCAGCCATCTCGCAATTCTTTCCGTCTCCAAATTTAAGTCCTCTTGAAATCATAATTAAGACTTTCTTGTACAATTTAAGACCTTAAGGCATTAAATTTGATAAACTACATTTAAGACTTTTTAAGACCCTGTGGGAACCCTGTATATAATAATTATTTTCATTTTAATATCATAACTAGATAATATGTGTGTACCGAGTATAATTATTATGTTTATATAAATACACACATAATATATATTTTGAAAATATTTACATGTATATGCACTTTTATAATTTTATATTAGAGATACATAAACATAAATATTAAATATAATATATACATGCATGTGTTTGTATTATTTATATATATATATATATATACACAAAATTAACATGCACAGTAGTATACAAGTATTCAGTAAACAAAAACTTTTTTTTTTTAAGTGATTAATCATGATTAATCATTTTACACTAATTATAATTTATTTATATATTTATACAAAAAAATGTATATAGATCTTTTTAGGAAGTGTTTTGTTTTATATTATTATCTATTAAAATAATTCATTAGAAGATTAAAAACATTTCTTAAATTGTAATCTTAAAATACTTTTGCACTATATGAACATATATATAAAAATAATTATTTAAAATATATATTTTATGTTTTATTTTATATTATCTATCAATATCAACTATTGGAAAACATAAAGTCTTAATCTATTAGTCTTAAATAATTAATTTTTATCTTATAAAACATATGTTATATTACAGAAATATATTTATATAAATATAACAATAAATGTCTAAACTATCTATCAATAATATAAATTCATACAATATAAAATACTACAACTTTTTCAGATATATTATTCTGAGAAATTTATAGAAATGTTAAATATATATATAGATAATTTCAAATATCATGTTTTTTCATTGTCTGTTCCAATTATACTCAAACACACATGATAAAAATTTCAAAACATGATTTTTATAAAATAAAGAATTAATCTAATTTAGTCTGTTTTTGCAAATAAACAATCAAATTCAAGCATTCAATATTTTTATTACTACATAATTCAATAAATAATTTCACTCAATAATTCCATTAACTAGTCATATGACTGTGACATCATACCTTTAATATTATCTCTGTAAAACTTGTTGCTTTCCTCTACAGTGCTGAATCCAGCGTATTGCCTGATGGTCCATGGTCTGTAGGTGTACATGGTGGGGTAAGGCCCTCGGGTGAACGGGAAGACTCCTGGCAGCTCATCTTGGACCACGGCGGTGTCTGTCTGAGTGTATACAGGTTTAATAGAGACGCCCTCCGGTGTCTTCCAAATCAGATCCTCTGGGTTTTTCCCTTTCAGCTGCTTCTTGGCAAGGGCCGCCCAGCCCTCATGGAGCTTCACTTCATCTCTGTGTGGGGCAGCAGTACGGAACGCTCTGGGGTGACGCTGGGGGTCAAGGGTCAAAGATACAGATGCCCCTAGAAGTCGTCTGGTTGTCAAAGACACACATGCCTTCTGTGCAGTCAACATTTTGTGTGCATTGGTTAAAGGAAAGGGGGTTTAGTTACTCATGGATGTCTAGTAAAAAGAAACAGAAAAAAGTTTTAACATTGATAAACAGAAATAAGAAATGAGAGATGAAAAAAGAAATGTTTCTTGAACATATCAGAATGATATCTGAAGGATTAGCCTATGTGACACTGAAGACTGGAGTAATGATGCTGAAAAATCAGCTTTGTGCCACAGAAATAAATTAGCCTAAAACATTTCTTCCAAGTTCTATTCATATTTTACAATGTTACTGTTTATTAATTTATATTCATGATTTCAAATTTTTGACATATAGTGTAAGATTATTCCTGAATACTGAAATTCACCTTCAAATGTTTTTATGACTAGGACTGTTAGCACTAAACACACCTCTTATAAACACTTCAGACGTGATTTCGAACGTGTCATCAAACAGCTCTTATTTTATTATAATATTACAAGAAATGTATTACCATCTATCAAAGCATGTCACATTTAAAACCAATATGTATCTCTGCAGGCATTGTTTTCACTTCTTGACCATTAAAGTTTGCAAACTTACAGGCCTATTTAGATTACACAGCTTAAAGCTTTTGCATACTAACAATGATCGATAAAGCAGGACAATTTACGTGAAATAACACCTACATACAAGCGGCGACATCATCATTTCTTAAAACAAAACGTTTAATAACAAAACAATATCCATTTCTGACCTTGCGTTCTTTCTATTTACCACACACCGACGACACACGGTGTTCAGGCGTGTTGCGTCCCAGCCAATCACAGTTAACAACAAACCACAAACAGCCAATCAGCATCAAGCGACCTGCAGCTCTGACCCGGATGAGCAGTATATTTCAGCACGGAGGGTGTAGAGGCTTTGAATCAAAGGTTCCTGTTAATGATTTTGAAATATTCAGATATTATTTATGGCTAAGAGCAGCCATAAAATAACATTTATAGTTACAGTGATGTAGTATAGTTAATATGATATATTATACGTACAGTATAGCGATACGACACGCATTATTATGTTGAAGGTTTCAAAATCGCTGTCATAATTTCAGCAGGTGGCGACATATCCCACTGTTGGTGTTTTTGTTTGTGAGATCTATCCATCTATCGTTTTGAAATGTCATTAAAAAGGATTAAAACCTGTGTGTCTCAAGCTTAAATAATGCCTTTATACAAATTCAAATTAATATTGCTTAATGGGAAAATGTAATGTCTGAATACACTGAATATTTTTACTGCCTGCTCGCTCTTATCTTACAAGCAGTAGTAATATATTCAATAATAAATGTATTAGTTTCAGTTGCAACAGCACACAGATTTTTAAAGAGTTCAAATATCTTTATTAAGAGCAAGTTGATAAAATGTTAATTGAAGCCAAAGCACTCCAAGATACATATTCAGTTTGTTCCACGTCTCATTTTTATAGATTTGAATGAGACTTTGCAGCAAATGTTTATAAGGGACAGACTTATATATAAAATATAATAGTAAATACAGTAACATTATCATTTGATCATTTATGCATTCAGCAGGATATACTTCTATCAAAAGTGGCAATGCAGACAGTGGTTGTTAATGCCCCTCAGAATACAGAATTATAACCCATTACACCCTCCTTGTAAAATACTAACCCTACCAAATCATCAAGACAGTGGATTCGGTCTGGTACAAATTCAAATACTGATTGAATGATCCTAGTTTCAGGAAAGTGTAATATGAAAAAAAAAAACATGTAACATGATGCCAAAATAGCGTTAAGGTAGTGTAGAAAGATTCACATTGCATTTATTGGCAAAAAACACAAGTTGATGCGGAGAGTGTCTAGATGAAGAAGGTTTTGTTGGTGGGGCGGGGACTCCATCTTTCTCCATTTGAGGACTTTAGCCCTGCAACAGCTAATGGTTCACTCCAGTTTTAGCAGCTCCACGTCAAATATAAGAGTGGCATTGGGAGGAATGACACCAGGGTGTCCCGTGGCCCCATAAGCCATATCTGGGGTGCAGGTGATCTTCGCCCGCTGACCCAAACTCATCTGAAAATAGATGGAAATACTATAAAGTAAGCGGAAACAGACTTGAATGTTCAAGAATACATGCAGCACAGAATCAGGCTAAAATACCTGTGCAACTCCTTCCTCCCAGCCCTTGATGACTTCCTGTCGGCCGATCTTGAATTTGAACGGCTTGTTTCTGTCTCGTGACGAGTCAAACTTCTTTCCATTCTGCAGCATCCCTGCAAATAAATAGAAACAAGTTGAATACATAATTACCACCTAATCACATATCATTCTGTTACGTTTCTGTCTGTTTGGTTTCGTTTTCATGTGTCCTTGTTTTTGAGTTCCATATGTATGTCCATATTTGGTAGTTCCTGTGTGTCAATGTAATTATGAGTTAATTAGTTCCCTCAGGTGTTTCCCAGTCTGCCATTAGTTCAATGTGTATTAATATTGTTCTGTTTGAGTGTTCCAGTGTCCGTGTTTAATGTTGCTTTGTGCGTGTTCTGTGATCCTTTACTTCTACGTTTGTGCATTAAAAGACTTTGCTTGTCATTCCGCATCTCCAGTGTTCTGTTCTCCACATGACAATCCTGACACATTCACACAATAGCAAAACTTATTAATCATTTATGGATTCTCATTATTCTCCTTTCTAAAATAGCCTACTGCTTACACAGACATTCCAGTTTTATGGTGGTTTATACATATTAGCCACACAGCATCTGACAATATAAACCATAATAAATAAAATATTTAATCTAAAATAAAAAGCAATTTATTGACTAAAATTTATTGCAGTTTTACAGTTGTATGATTTCTCATGAGAAAGATACATAGATGATATACTTCATTTTTACAAATCACTTTGAGTAAAATCTAAAATAGTTTTATGGTGGTTGCTATAATGCTGTAAATGGGTGGCTGTTAGGCTTAGTGCACATTGGCTAAAGTGGCCCAAATCCAACTTTTTTGCCCAAATGTGAGCCATATCTGATTTTCTTATGACAGCACAAACCTGATTTATTCAAATCAGGCCCAGGCCACTTTCATATATGCCACTTTTCAAATCAGATACATATCCGATGTGGCATTTTTTATGGGATTTTCACACCACTGAAACGCGACAGACATGACCATTCTGCGCTGGAGGAGGCGGAAAGATTCAAATATTCACATAAGCACTTCACAGTATCAAATTCGAGAATAGAGTGTCAACAATGTATAATGACAAGATAAAATACTCAATTACGTTCTGTGACGTCATTGTTGACATTGTCGTTATTGTCTAGCTCAGTTTAGTTTAAAAAGGTCGTCTGGGAGGTTTGGAGGGAAGGTGGTAAGTTAAGAGCCTTCTGGGTGGTTGTTAAGGCATTGCTAGTGTGTTCTGGACCATTTCACAGAAGTTACAAGGTGGTTGCTAGAGTGTTCTAGATGTTTTTTTGTATGTTCTGGATAGTCTTCTGGGTGGTTCTTAGGGTGTTGCTAAAGTGTTCTAGATAGGTTTTAGGGGTGCTGAGCTCATTGGAGTGTTCTGAATAAGTCTTTTGGGTGGTGGTTAAGTCAGGTTAGCGTTTCTTTAATGTGTTGCTTTGGTGTTCCAAATGTTTTAGAGTGTTGTTAGGGTGTTCTGGGTGGCCCTCAAGTCTGTGATACCCTGGTGTCTAGATATTTTAACTTTTTTTTTAATTGTTAGAATAATTTATTTTTAATATTGTGGCACAGAATAAAAACAAATGCAGTATTATAGAGATGCAGACAGCACTAGAGGATTCTTTGTTTAACTGCTTCAGGGAGTCTGTGGGGTGCCTCCAAACAGACAGGCGTGGTCTACTAACACACAGCTGACCCACCGGAGGGAGCGATTCTGTGCTTATCTAAAGCTCCTGTGGAATCTGAGCTCTTGTGATCCAAATGAACAAAAAGAATGAAATATGAAACATTGGCCTAATTCGCCGGATTATTTTGCCGGTTTAAGTAGGTCACCTTTTGCCTCCGTCTATATCACAGGAAGAAAAAGAGAAAGGAAGAGAGAGGAAGACACAACCAACAACATATCTGGTCTACCATGATTACAACATGTGTATGAATAATACGAAATGTTTCATATTTTATTTTTTCTAATTAATTCATCTAAATGTAAACTAAATTTAATTTAACCCTCTACTAAAATATAATTAGGATTCATTTTAAAAATGTTAAAATTAATCAGCACAATTAAACTGTTTTATTTTTAACCACTTTTTGCATTTATTTAATTAATCACACCACATTACCATGTTAAATTCACATCATTCGTTTTAACAAAAAATATAACAATTATATATATATCTAAAATCTAAATCCGAATTCCTTTTCCTAAAAAAGTACAAGCTTCCCTGTGCCTACAATTTATATTATAAAAGGAGATTTTTGTTCCACAGAATTCACTGTCACAAGTACACATTTCACTTTCAACACTAAGTGTATGAGTAACCATCTAACTATGCTTTAGTGATGACAAATGTGTCTGCGCTTTGTTTAAACGAGAGTCTGACACACCATTAGAAGCATTCATTCCTTTCAGTTCCGTTCATGCAAAGGAAGATATGAAAGATCCCTCACGCTATGAGATGTTTCTCATACAGTACAGTTTTAACTTTCACTCCCCCCTGGACTTAAATGGAGCTCAGACCTCCAGGAAGGACCCTACGCCAAGATATCTGCAGAGCTGGCTTCTTTCCAAAACCAGACAGTATATTATAATAGCAGCTTGCTCTACTACAAGGACGAGCTAAAGCTTATTTATGAATGAACTAAACTGACTAAATATACAGAGTGTTACTACAGACCTTTGGAACTTTTAACAGTCCATTTATAAGTTAGATTTTTAAATTTTAACCATACATAGTGCTTGCCCATGCAAAACCTTACAGGTTGCTATGAAGTCGCTACGGTCAATAGCTTTACAGAGAGTATGTTGTTGCACCTCCGGTTTGTACTACAGTATCTACTCCCTGTTTTTAGGATGTTAATAGGGTTTTCTGAATGGTTGTTGGATGGATGTTTTTAGTGTCTTCTGGTCCTAAAAAAATCCTAAAAAATATATATTTGAGGTATGTATATATATATATATATTCTCACAGGAGCTTTGCCAAAAACAGGTAGATTTTGGCCTGTCTAATTAATAATCACAACAGCTGTGGTAAAACATGATAAAACGAGCAGACTGAGAATGTCCGACGTCACGTTTTTACAGAAGTCACAGTAGCTTGTAAAAAGCTTTGGGTGCTGCTAATGTGTTTTGGATGTTTTAAGGCGTTGCTAGGGTGTTCTCTATGGTTGTTATGGGGTTCTGGATGTTCGGTGTGTAAGGGTACAGCTAGAACATTTTAGGGTGTTGCAAGGGTGTTCTCTGTGGGTGTTCTGGATGTTCTTTGTGTAGGGTGCTGTTAGAATATTCTTGATGTTTTTTAGGGTTGTTAGGGTGTTCTCTGTAGTTTTTCTAGATGTTCTTAGTATATTAGTATGCTGCTAGGGTTTTCTGGATGTTTTAAGGGTGTTGCCTATGGTTTGTTAGGCTGTTGAGGAAGTTCTGGGGTGTTTTTTAGGGCATTGCGAGTTGTTAAGGTGTTGATGTTTTAGGTTGTTCTGGGTGATTTTTAGGGTGTTGCTAGAATGTTCTTAGTGCTGTTCTTGATGTTTTTAGGGTTGTTAGGGTGGGTATTGCTAGGTGGTCGCTAATGTCTTCTGGATGGTTGTTAGGGTAATACGTTTTAAAATATAGTTTTAGGGTGTTACTAGGGTGTTTTGTGTTGTTGTTTTAGATGTTTGTTGTACAGTATGTTAGGGTGCTGCTACGTTGTTCTGGATGTTACCTGTGGGTGTTTTGGATGTTATTGGTGTTTTTAGGGTGCTGCTAAGGTGTTCTTGGATGTTTTAGGGTGCTGTATGAAGGTCATTAGACCTGCAGTGAGCCATAACCCAACTCACAGAGTATGTCGCAGCTTCTACTATCAGCTCCCCTGTGACCATGATAACGATCAGCGGTCATGTTGGGTTGGAGCTTTTCTTTGGCTGATGGATGTAGTGGGTGCAAGCCTGATCTACTGACCAGCTTTACTGGGAAAAAAACATGAAGTTGTTCTCAGTTCCCGAGTCTGTGCGTGAGAGGTCGGTGGGAAAGAGTGTGAACCAGTCCAGCAGGCAGCTATTTTTACCACGGCTTACAGTATCCGTCTACAAGAGCTGGCAGCCGCTTTCTCTCAGTCAGCGTCAAATGTAATCAGATGCACATGCTACCTGAATGCGACTGCCTCTTATACATTTGTTGGCACATTTCAACTCGAAAACATGTCAGCAGAAAACCGCATGGCACGGCGCACGCATGGTTCGTGTATCATCAAACAAGAGTATTCTGGCAGCAATGTCAAGAGTGCTAAAAACAGTGCTATCAGCTGGTTAAGACAAACTACTTTGCACTCCAATACAGTCCTGGTGTTAATAAATGTTGTTATCTGTTGTAATTAATTACATGCTGTTTATAATAAAAATGTAATTTATTCCTGCAATGCAAAGCTGAATTTTCAGCATCATTACTCCAGTCTTCAGTGTCATATGATCCACCAGAAATATTTCTGATGCTGATTTGCTTTATTAATTAAGGATTCTTTAATGAATGGAATGTTTAAAAGAACAGCATGTATCTGAAACTGATTCATGCTGTAATCTTTACTGTCACTATTGATTCATTAAATACATCTTTGCTGAATAAAACTATTCATTTACTTCAAAACTTTAATAACCCCTTACATTTGAAAGGTAGTGGCGTAAGGATGTTCAATAATTTCCATGCTAAACCTAATCTCATATTACAGCCTGCTGCGTGGTGACCTGTACAACTCATTCCCAGAACCTGAAACCCTGGCTACATCCCAATTTCCAGACTATCCATACTATATAGCATGCCAGAAGATGATTAGAGCATTATGAATCTTAGTTAAGTTAAAAAGAAAATGCCAAATGTGCCCAGCTGGTACAGTATACTATTTCCGGTAGGGTTTCAATGCTTGTTTTTTTAACTGATATTACTGTCTACAAGCACCTGCACTGTAAATGAGAAGTTGGATAAGGAGCTGATAATTCAGCTGTGTCTCACAGGAATAAATTACATTTTAAAACATCCGAATGTATGGATGAGAGCCAATTTGCTGTGTTTGAGACCAGCTGCAGGCTTGGACAATACAAAAAGATAACAAAACATCTCCTTTTGAGATCCATGGAAGAAGCAAGTCACACAGATTTGGTGAGAATAACTGAGAGACTATTTTGGGTCGATTATTTCATTAGAAAACAAGGTTAAAGTAAAACATTGAGCAATGAACCGTGGCCCTCACAAAGCGTAGTATCTTCCAGATTCAAGAGAAGGAAGCGTAAGCCATAACTGTGCATGATGTCACTACTTTAATGCTTTGAGTGCCTGGTCAGGGCTCCGGAAACTAGACACCTATAGTGGCTTTCTCTTTATTGCCATTACAGTGGCCTAATCCTGGAGCCACCACCAATCACATGGGTGTCTCTTCAGAGCATATTTATACATAGTGTTGCCATTGTTATTAATAGAGCCGCCAGTCACAGGAGGTCTGATGGCTTCCTGTGCTCTAATAATAAACCCCAGGGGATCCAGTCAGACTGGGCTAATTGATTTGTTCTGCCCAGCTAGGTAGGTAGGTGTGGGTCTCTCTGCTAATTCAGGCATGAGCCTGTGATCAAATCACGACTGCTGATAATATACAACCTGAACATTATGTTACATTATTATATCGATGCTTTTATTTTGTGCCACATTGCATTAAATTGATCAAAGGTGACAGTAAAGACAAAAAATGTTCAATTGCAAATTGCTTTAAGAGTCCTGAAACTGTTCCAAAAAATATTAAGCAACACAATAATAGTATATAATAAGAATTGATTCTCAGTCTTCAGTCGTATAACACTGCAGACTAGAGTAATGATGCTGAAATTTCAGCTTCGCATCACAGGAATAAATTGCATTTAAAATAGAAAACGGTTATTTTAAATTGTAAATCTACGTCACATTATTTTTTTCCAATACTGTATGTTTGCTCGAATAAATGCAGCTTAAATGAGCTTAAAGCACAAGGATGCTTCTTTTAAAAATTGCAAATCTTACAGACCCTAAACTTTTAAACAGTAGCATAAATGAAAATGTGAACACCACCAACCATAAAAAAAACTGATACTGTAGAAAAAAATGCATTTATTCTGGTGTTCATAAAAAGAAGCATTTATGGTCTGCTACATCAGATACCAACAAAACATTTTATTTTCTGACCCCCCTTTTTAAAAAAATCTTCAGACTGTGATCGTATATAAATGATCATAGCCTGTTTCATGCTCCAAACATTTGCTCTATTGACTTTTTGTCCATTTCAGCCAAAAAGAGCGTGTCGCCGAATAGTGATGACTTGACTGTCTCTGGTGGTAGTGCTGTATCTGGTTCACTCCAGGGCTCTCAGTGAAGGCCCTGCAGTGCTATATTAAGTACTGCAGAAGGGCTGTATTGACGTCTGCAGTGAGTCTGACCCTGTTAGCTGCTCTGAGTGCTAATGACTGCCAGAAGCTCACAGTCAGTGCTGCTGGACTCTAGCTTAGTTCTTCTGCCTCAAGCTGTTTACTTTAGTCTTGATACGCATACAAATACCTCTGATTAGGCAGGAAAAAGCTTTTATGTTAAGATGTTTGTTGAATGTTATTTTTATTGTAGGTCACACAGAGACCTGCTCTGACCATCATCCAGGAATGACATGAAGAAACTGAACAAATTGAGACTGTGGAACTGTCTGTAAGAAACATACAAAGCTGCGTGGCTTGGCAAAAGGACAGTCTCATAACAAGTTGATTTAAATTAGTTAATAGAAGCTAACCGATGAAGAAAATCTGTTCCTCCATTATTTTTGAGGCATCCAACATTTTTATACAAGTGCTTAAAACTCTTAACAGCACTGTAGCTTTGAAGGTACTACAGGTTTCTTGAATGTTTCTTCATTTTCACTACAGTGCACTCAGACTGTTAAACGCTATTGTATTTTAAAGGTAACAATATGAACATAATGAGTGGAAGGCATTCATTTTCTGGTCCAGTTGGCAGCATCCTGTATGTCAAGCATGATAGCAAAGGTCTAAAGTTCAAGCAATAAAAATTATAAGAGCTTATTATGTAGCAACATTTAAAGTTCTACCTGAATTTTCAAAGAGAAGCACTGGGATACTTGGAGGAAAGAAAACATTAAACAAGGGGAGACAGAATGTTTGTTATCGACATCCTGTTTCCTGTCCGTCTGAGCTTGTGGTCTGCAGGGCGCAAGTCGCCAGAGCAAAAAGTTTGATGAACAACATATGAGAACAGTTACAGCAGATTGTTTACCTATGTAATGCACAACGCATGTCTGTCCTTTCTTCGGAAATGTTCTTCCTGTAAAGAAAGCAGAGAACAAGACAGTTAAGGCGGGCGTACACGGTGCGATTTTTGAGGTCGTACGAGCTTGCATTCGATTTTATCGGAGGAAATCGTCTCTTCTCGTATGGTTGGGGCTCGTATGGTGTGTGAGAAATCCCGAGACGATCAGAGTGCCTTACGAGCACTTCCCGACCTCACAATAACATAAAACCAGAGAAGAAGAAAGATGAACATGGCAGCGCCACGGAGAATTTGGACTGTCGAGAAAGAGGACAAACTCGCTGAACTCTGGCAAGAATCGCTAGGTTTTAAAATCGTGCCGTGTTCCACTGCGTCCGTAAACAAAGTCACTCGTGACTTGTGCGTGGCCATACGGTCTTCTGACTGTCCGAATTTGCATCGTGTACGGCCGCCTTTAGTTCCAAAGATGACTCACAGCAGGTAAACCATATACTGTAATATTCATTTCACCATCACAGTCTGGTGATGAAGGACTCGCAGTTAAGGTTATCAGTTCATGAACTCCTAGTCTCAGACACAGACCCTTGTTGACCGTTCAATGTGCGACTGATGTGTATTGCACATAAATAACCAGGCTCAGCTTCCAGGAATCAAAGGTCTTTATCACTGGAGTGTAGATTAGAACACCAATTATACCAATTTATCTTCAGGTTTTTGCTCTAACAACACTGTAATGCACTGAAGATGGTTTAATTGGTAACTTGCCACCCTAATTTAATACAAAACCCCCAGAGGGATCGATAAAATGAGATGGAAATCCACGAATCAGCTTCTACGGTCATGAGACCTGGGTTTGGACTGGGTGGTGTCTGATTAATGTGTGGGAGCTGGACAGGAATGTGAGCCACATGACAGCAGGCCGGTGGGGGTCAGATAGGATGTCAGTGTAGAGTGGCCCAGAAGACACTAGAGACCCGAGCTGAGAGGAGAAAAAGTGAAAGCGCAATTGCATGGCATTCATTCCTGACACCGGTGAACCCAGCAGACAGTACTTTAGTTTGATGATTTGTGCCAAGAATTCTATGTCTGAAAGGTGGCAAAATCAAATGAGCTCATGGTTGCTCCAGCGCTTAGTTACAGAGTCTAATAATCATGTCATAATAAGGCTTATTATTATGACTACTACTGGTTCATTTATAACCCGGCTATCAGCTATAAATTCAAATAGAACTCATAACAAGAATATAGAACACGTTGAGTTGAGTTTTTGGAATATTAATACTGTCAAAGTGAAAGTACAGTAAAACACACACACACACATATATTTATATACATACATATACATATACATATACATATAAATACATACATTAACTACAGAAGTCTCTTCTGCTCACCAAGCCTGCATTTATTTGATCATAGATACAGCAAAATCAGTAAAAAAAATTTATATATTTTTAATATTTAATACTAAAGAAATATTTGGTAACACTTTATTTTGATGGTCCCTTCTGAACAATCTGTTGACAATAAGTAGCTTTTGCACCTACATGTCAACTAACTGTCATTAGAATATTAGTACACTCTCTAATTAATATCTGCTAACTCTTTATTGTGATGGTCTCCCAAAAGACGCTCTACTGACTATAAGTAACTTTGCAAGTACATATCAACTTATTCTAACCCTAACCCTACCAGTCTACTAATACTCTGCTTGCACTCTATTGAGAGTTAGTAGATATGTAGGTGCAATGTTACTTATAATCAACAGAGTACGTTAAAGGGACCATCAAAATAAAGTGAAACCAAATATTTTAACAATTGAAAATAACCGTTTCCTATATGAGTATATTTATGCAAAATATCAATAACTCAATCACAACTCAACATTGAAAAATAAAAATAAATCGTTTTTGAGCAGCAAATCAGCATTTAGAATGACTTCTGAATGATTGTATGATCAGATTTGAGGACTAGAGCTATATATAGGCAATACATTACATATATAATTGTCAACGATGCTAAATTGTGTCGATGAAAATGCCTTCATATCCAGACAGTATAGTTTGGTGCCACCAGCAAACAGATAATGCAACAAGTGGCACACATAACAGGGTCTTACAGTGCCATTAGACCAGATCAGGTCTCAGAAACCCAGCGACTCTGCCAACTGTGCCAAATTACCCTGCAAAGCCCCCCTCAGATTAACATCAAAGCTCATGTCTAGCCAGGACAATAGCGCTGCCATCTGAGACATGCGTGATCAACAACATCAGCCTGCATTTCAGAAGTCTGAAATCTGACAGCTGCAGTAAGGAATCATAATGAGAAGAATGTTTGAGTTGGCACGTATTATCAGCCGGGCACAGACACACGTTAAATCCCGGACTAGACAGCGAGCGGGAAACATCCTCATAGCCATGGCCGTTAGAAATCGTAGTTTTCAAAGCTTTGTGCGAATAATATGCAGCGTGCAAATTCTATACTGTACATAGATTATGTAATTAGAGGCGATCCCGCTTTTGTCGCTACAATGTATCGAAACAACATTCGAATCCGCCGGAGCGTTCAGAACGTTTGTGAATTTGAAATTCTAACTTATTAGATGATAGCGTCTTACCGTCTCCTGGAGATATTGTTTCGACATCAACACCCATCCTGTTAGCGCGGATAGATCCTACAGTAGTGAGACAGAGAGAAAGACAGACTGTGAGACAGCAGCGCTACTGCACTCCGCCCACTGTCATATCAAATCTAACTGCACGCGCCCTCGGCTAGTTTGCAATGGTCAAGCCGTTGTGAAATATTAGACAAGATTCCTGTTTGATAAACCGTCTGTTTTGATGAGATTCCTGCATGCTAGAATAGTGTACTCAGTAAAATATACTGGGTAGCACTTATTCCCCCAGTTTCACAGACAAGGCTTAAGCTAGTCCCAGACTAAATTGCATGTTTGAGCTTTCTCAGATGAAAATATCT
>JAUMHQ010000032.1:2499046-2520612 GCA_032361165.1 Enteromius paludinosus | reverse complement strand
ATGCATGTATATATTTAATGAAAATATGTTATGTTTATATATTAAATATATTTAGATATAATATCAAATATAAGAATGCATTTACATGTAAATATGTCCAAAATATATACTGTACGTGTGTTTTAATATAAACAATAATAATAATAATATATACATAATAATAATAATAAACAAACACAGCATAAACGCATATATATTGCAAAGAAAAACTTATATTTTGGATGCGATTAATCGCGATTAATCATTTGACAGCACTAATATATATATATAGTAACTAACAGAAAACTCTTACAGATTAAATTCTTGAATCAATACAAGCAACAGAAACCTCAAAGCTTCTATAAAACAGTACTAAAACTGTTTCTTTTCACATTTTTTCCAAACCCTTCCTTTCAAACACCCTATCATTAAGAAACATCTTTTGCCAATCCAAACAATTCCCAACCCACATTCTCAGTCTTTTTCCTTTGGAAACACGCCATATTATAAATTTAAATTGGGTTGTGAATGCCATTTCATGTTGACCTCAAGGAATTGGGCTTTAAACTCGACGGGTTCATGTTCAGGTGAGGGTGACCCAGATCCTGGAAACGTACTGAGATCACAAATCTGCTCTTTTACTACTTTGCCCTTGAGCAAGGCACTTAACCCAAGGATGCTTCGGGGAAACTGTTCTTGCCATTAGCATGTTTTGGAAGAAATGTATCTTTGTGCAATGGCAAAAACACTGACAGACTTTTCATGTATGTGACTTTCAGTGCAAGTCCCTTAAGCTGAGCTACAACAAAAAGCAGCATGTGAAATCCTCTCTGAATTTCAGCGGCGGAGGGGCTAATCTGCGCACATCGCCTGCCAAAACATGTCTCCTTCAGTCTGATACCACCAAACAATCACGCAAGGTCCTCTGTCAAGCGCAAGGTCAGTGGCAGGCGGATCTGTGTGCGCACGACCACACGGGTCCGATGTTTACGAGGACAATCGTATCTTTCCCTAAGCAGCGAGCTCCTCTGTCATCTAGAGTCTCTATAAGCGTTCTGATGAGCTGGCTGCTCAGGTTTTTTTTTTTTTTTTTGTAAAGGCGACTGGCGTCTATCCAGAGTACCTGCGCAAGAGTTTCAGCATTCAGTTGAATAGAAGGAGACAGGCGACTTTGAGACAGAAAGTGCAGGGATGACGAGTCCTACCCACCGGACTGAGCTTATGAATTGTGAATGTGAAAAACTAGCAACTGTGCCAAGAAGAACGAAGGGCATCTGAGGACAGTCGCTCACAGCTCAGACTAGTTAACGTATAGTGAGCGTCTGGGAGACAGCCGAAGCTACTAACTACAATTCTCAATAATGTGACAGCAGAGCAAATGTTTACAAGTGCAGCTTCCGTAGTAACTGTATTTTAGAGGTAATCGTGCTAAGCTAAGCTATATTTTGGATAACTGTTGTATTTATGCTATACGGTTTTATCTAAGAACAGAGAAAGCTAATCAAATGAGATTGGATAGATTTTGGCCCATTTCACATCTTTTCTGCAGTAAAATAAATACAGAAAAATGCTGCTGTACACACATAATATATGGATGTGCACTGTGTACATTTATTATGTTTATTACATATAAAAACAGACGCATATTTTTTTTTATTTTTAGAAAATATTTACATGTATATATCTAAATGTATATAGTTTATATATATATATATATATATATATATATATAAGATATAAACGTTCCATATTGTTCTAACAGACCCAAAGAAAGTTGGTAAGATTTTTTTTTAATGTCTATGAAAAATGTATTTAATAAAAATACAATAAAAGCATTAATACTGATTTTTAGAATTTATTTCTGTAATGCAAGCCCAATTTGTCAGCATCATTACTCCAATTTTCAGTTTTACAAGATTGTGTTGCATTTTTTTTTTTTTTTTACGACATTTTAACAAAACCACGACTTTTTTTTATTATTATTTTCAAATACGTCAAAAAGTCACAATTGCATGGGCTCTTTAAATAAAGAGTAGCTTGTTGTTTATAGCTTCACCAACAATGATTCAAAAACACACACTAAACAATGACAATGAGAGAATGGATAAAAATGCACGTGCACACAAACACAGACTATAAATCTGTCTGCAATGATGCCAAAAATATTTGAATAATATAAATCCCAAAAAGTGATCTGGCAATGGATGTAGAAGAGTGTAATTTGGAAAAGCGCAGCGGCTCGTAGAGAGTAAATACAGTAAATGGCTCTGACCTGTGAAGGTAACGATTCGAGAGAAAGTTGCTGGGCTCGTCTCATTGTTTGCGACTCTGAATGAGGCTCCTACCATTCAATGCGCCCACCGTGAATGTTTAACATATGAATGGGAAACTTTTATGCCCTATGAAGACCATACGCTTGCTGATAAAATGGCTGACAAAGCTCATCCCATAGTCAAAATGACAGATACCACATTGCTTTTGGAGCACATATTCCAGAATGCACAACATGGTATTTTTGGGGGATGATTTGAATGCCTATTGTGATTTCTTTTTTTTAAGATCCCTCAATCATGAAACACATTCTCTGCTTTTAAAAATGGAAATTAATGTTAATGTGTTCTAAAAAGGTGGGGGGTGGGGGAGAGAAAAGGTGTCAAAAAAAAAGAAAAGGAAAGGGTTGACCTTTTTCCCAATTTAAGATACATTCATTTGAGCGAAACGGTGAATGGCTGCTGGCCCTGTGATAGAAACCAAAGTCTTCCTACAAACCTGCAAGAGAGAAACAGAGGGAGGGAAAAAAATGACACATGCGCCCTACGAAAAGAACAGATTGGATCAACGGCTGGTGGGAAGGGAGGAAGGCAAACCTTTTCACCAGGTCCTTGAAATACAAGCTGCAGGAAGCTAGAACATTTTGGTGGACTTCAAACTCTTTGCCTTCAACAATAATTTTCAGGTCTGTAAACTCTTTCTCTCTGCGCTGCTGGTTCAACTCCTTCAACATCTCTGTAGAACAAAGAAGAAACAGACAATGCCAAACACGTGTTTAAAATTCAGCTTTTTTTTTTTTTTGGAACAGATGCAACAACAAAAGCAGTGGCATAGATCAAAAATCGGCATCGAAATAAAGTTGCAACACTTTACAGACACATCAGAAGCAAAATAAACAATGCACATTAGACATCAAGCAGAAACGATTAGGATTATAGGATGCAAACACACAAGGCCATATTTCACAGTTTTAAAAAAGAATAAAAATACCCAGATGTGAGCTGGAGACAAACAAACACAGAGCTAGCAGAAATGATGATTAATGTCTGTCGGAAACCTTGGAGGATCATTCTTTGTGTTTTAGAATATATTACATTTTCCATTCAACAACCTAAATGCATGATTTTAAAACAGAGAAGCTCTTATGCTCTGCGACTTCTGAGTTATAAGGAAGGAAAACAAATGCGATGCTTAAAACATGCTTTTAAATACGGCCTTACGGTATTTCATTCCGCATAAATACAGTTTATATTCGCTGACAAACACTGGCACTGAGAGTTTAAGCCCATCACATCATAATATCAGCAAAACATCTTGTAAACAAACCGAAAGCTTCAAAGAGAGAAACGAACATCAGCAGACGCGGCGCAAAATACTTTCAATTCACAAATAGTTTCCCTTTTCTTGAAATTCCTTTCAAAATATCTGTATTCTCTGATCTTCATTATCAAAAACCAAGAAAACAAAAGAAAAGCTTTGAAATCACACAGGGAGAAAAACATTGCATTGTTGATTAAGGGTAAATAAAATCACATTTTAGCATTAAATGAATATCTCGTTGCTTTTTCACATGTTTACCAGAACGCAGAGAAAACCGGCAGCAGATGTACATGTGGACGCATATGTTAATAGGCAGAAGTCCAAGGAGACCAGCGACATACACGTGCCCTTTTAATGAGGCTCTATAAAGCCATTCTGACAACCGGACCTCCAACAGAAAGCCAACGTGAGCTCAAAACAGCAGCACGACGGCAGCCATCTTGTCTCTTTTTATCAAAACCAGCCGCGTTTCACAAATCCTCAACATATTTCAGCTGATAATTACGATCCTGTAAATATTCTGCGTTTTCACACAGTGTATTGACAACACGTTACACAACTCCTTATGCAATGTGTTATTGCGGCTAAATATTCTCAACTGATTCACCATTGGCTAATTCACGCCACTTCCTCAGCACTGTCGACTGTTTATTTCCACAGCCTAATGGTCCAAATCTGTGATGTTATTACGAATAACAGCTCGTACTGAGTGAATGTGTCTCTTGGTTGATTTTACAGCTTATACAAGATGTTTATTTGATCTAACAAAGTGAGATTTTAGTCCAAATGCATCATGTAGTGAGCGTTTGGGAACAAAGGCCGGTGGAGACGTTCTGTAAATATAGACAATTACCTCAATTCAACATTCCTGATATAGGCCGTAAAGACAGCAAGCAACAATTTAAAGCATTTGTACTAAACAAAGACATGTTGTACTGTATATGGACGTGGTATAATTCATATGTGTTTAACTACTTATCTGAATTACTCATAAAATCACGGGACAACTGTGAAGATCTGACAGCAGGGAGAAGCGAATCAAATTATTAGAAACAATGCGTAATTTCAGAAATCAATTTGATGTGCAGCGCTAAAGCAAATGGAACAGCATTGTAAACACATCACCGGAATGAACAGCTACATTAACGCAGCACGCACACACACTCTCTCTCACACACACACACACACAGAACAATAATGAGAGCCTTGAGCCACAGCGGCCACTTCAGCAACACAAAACCAAACACAATGAATCTCAGGGCCGTCTAAAATTACACCGAAATTACAAAGAAGGCAGCTGAATTACTGACGCTCCAACACTGAGGCCTGGTTGTTTACGGTTCAGAATGAATCAATAAATAAAAAATAAAAATAAAAAGAAAGATTTGTTAAATGGAATTTTAATTGCTTAAAAGCAATCAAACCCACAGTATATTATAGTCTGAATTATAGTTGACATATAAAACATTTCATAATAATAAGTTATTCTGATCAATATATCTGACATCTATCTATCTATCTATCTATCTATCTATAATAACGTGAATCTACAATACTTTTCACTTTTAATTTTTTTTTAATTCTGAAAAAAAAAAAAAAAAAAAACTGTTGTGCTTTTAAGCACAAAAAATAGTTGCAAAATTTTTTGTAAGACATAAATGTTTACATTTTTATGAACAAAGAAAAAAGCAGCTAAATGGAATTTTCATCGCTAAAAAGCAAATCAAATCCCATGGTATTTTATAGTGAGAATTGTACATAACATGCAGAACATTTCATAACATAAAGCTGTTCGAAATATTTAACAAATGTGTATTTATTTGAAGCAAATAACAATGCTAAAACTTAATGCAAACCTGCAAAAATGTAAATGTAGCAATTAACCTTTTGATAAAAAAAAAAACTCATTGATGAATATGTATAGAAAAATATACTATAATTTATAGCTGAATTTTCTGTGCATTCAAAAAAGCGATTTTTAATGCAAAATAAAGATGCTGTAAATGAAAGGTTAAAAGTAACATCAAAAACCGGTCCTAAACCCTTCCGCTGCTAATTAGCAATGCCAAAACTGACAACAGTTCACGATTTAGAAAAAAAATAAAAATAAAAGTTAATGTGCTTCACATTACACAGGTTTTATGCAGTATATATGGGATTGCTTTTTGAATCATCGCTGAACGGCATGGCTTTCACCTCCAGTCTCCTGCTCTGCGCACGACACCCAAATCACCAAAGATCGCTGGTGAAAGAGCTAGAAAGGACCAACTATAGTTGTCAGTAAACAATGGTTCACCCGCAAGGTCGGCGGACGAGGTAGAAAAGCTGATGGAAAAGCTAATTATGCGTTGCGGCCCGGGGTCAAGGCTCAGCGAGGAACAGCGATCATTAGCACGGGCCACCAGACATCACATGGCAGGTGAATTCTGAGCTCCTCTGCCCAACCTGAGAGGGACACGGAGATGATTATATGTGATTGGATGGTTTGAACACACACGCTGGAAATTACAGAGTGTGTAGTGCATGTAATGGGAAAATAATTGGCTGTCTTGCAGAAAACGGTGCAATGGTAACCTACTTTCTTTGTTGGTGCTGAACTAATGCTAAAATCTCCATCCAGCCCACATGTGGACGTTCCTGTAGGTGTGTGTCTACTGTAGCATGTGGAGGGAGGAAGGAAACTAATGTAGTGTGAAAAACAATCCTGAGAGACAACATTAACGCGTCTCGCAAATGTATAGGGTTCATGGTCAGGCATGTCTCACTCGCAGGTCATTAGCCGGGCCGCTCTCACCTCTCACCTGATTGGCCTCTCGGTGGACTTAAACAGCCAATCAGCAGGTTTCAGTCCATTAACCGCAAATACACAGAGAAAGTTCAATAATCCAATAATGCACTGTGGAGGAAAACAAAGAGTCTGAGCCATTCATTCATTGGGATGGCTGTCTGTTCGCTGCTTAGATACATACGCCACAATCGTGTCGAAAGAAAATGAAACTAAAACAGATCATAATAATAATAAAAACATAATAATAATAATAATAGCTGGTGAATAAAAGCATTCATAAAATAAGCATTTACTTAAAAAAATATCTGTGAATTCGTTTCAACAAAAATAAACAAATGATTAATAATGATAATAATATTAACAATTATTATTCTTCTATTTCTTATTATGTATTTATTTATTTTAAAATGCTGATTAGTCTGAATGATCAGTTATCACTAACTGGTAAATAAAATAAGCATTTATTAAAAAAAAATATATATAATAATAAATACATTAAAACATAGTGCATCACAGGTTCCACGATAACAAACAAAATTAATAATAATTATTATTCTAATTCTTATTATGTATTTATTTCATTATGCTGATTTGTCTGAATTGTCAATATCGTTGGCACTAAATTATTAATGGCGGTTATTACTATCAATGTTGAAAACAATATTTACTGCTTGCATTTGGAAAATATTAAGAACAGCAAAAGACCATCTTTTATATTAAATAACAATCTTTTGCAATCTTTTCTACTTTTATTTCCGATCAATGTGCATCAGTCTCTAAAAAAGGTATTCATAAAATACATATTCAAAACAAAATGTAGTGTGTTACAGCTTCCCCAAAAATAGTATTTAGAAGAACGTTGATAATAAGGTTTTGTAAGCACCACATTTAATTTCTAAATGTTTAATTAATCTCTTCAGTAGTCCAGATGACTATAAAAGTGTGCAAAATTTAATGTGTAGTAGTTTATGTACATAAAAAAGCCACAGTATGAGTACAACTACAGGCATCACATAATGTGATTCAATTGCATTTATTTCATAACTAAACACAGGTTTAGTGTCCTTTTAAATATATCTTCAAACTGATTTTAATTACCATGGTCTGATATAATAAGTGCAGCAAATAATTCAGCTTGGAAATGGTAAGGTCAAAGCAATGATCCGGAACTCAATACTTCTCCAAAACAAAACGCATAACATTGATTTTGTCTGTGATTAATTTTGTGATTAAAAGCAGAATCTTTTGTATAAAAAGAAGAGATCCTTGAAGAGTCCAGCGTGTGAGAGCGAACTAATTGCAAGGCCGTGATGGGAGAGAGCTTACTGTAAACACTGACACAAAGACTCTCCACCGCAAACCCATTTACTTCTGCTGTGCTAGATGATGAATGGATGAGATGAAAGGGCTAAATAATATAATGGCTATTTAAGTGCGTTGGAAAGATGGATGTGAAATGGCCATACAACAACCATCTGATGAGTATTTCAGCTGCATTATTGAGCTATCCTAAGGTTCACTGGGCAGCTCATGTTTTTTCAAAATGGCAGCTGCTAAACACACGGATTGACTCGTTACATCGGTACGCCGGACCGGTCCAAGCGTCCCTGCGGGGGGGTGTAAGGAGGATAACAATAACGTGAAAGCAATAGGTAAACAAGCATTCCTGTTATCCACGGTGTAATAGAGCATGTCAGAGCCATTTCTACGGCAGCTACCGAGGGAGTGAATAAAAAAAGTGACATCCAATCAGAAGCCAGTAAAGTGTGTCACCATTACAAATACTACAAAAACAACAATGTTTGGGGAAGAGTCCATTTGCAAATGCATGGGAGGGGAGGACGATTTATGAAGCACTGCAAAACCAAGCCTGGAGAAAACATCTGTGGTTTCTTTTCGCATACAACACCTGCAAAATATCTCTGCTTTTCTTTTGGATACAACATCAGAAAAATACCTGCCATTTAATTGTGGATAAAACACTAGTAAAATTTGGCATTATTTTTTTAACATTACTTTAGTCCAATTTGAATGTAATGTAATGTTTAAAGATTGTAACACAATTGCTGTTTTATGAAACATATATTGTATATAAATTAAATCTATTATCAGTAATTGCATAGATCTTAGATAAAATGAATAAATAAAATAAAATAAGCCTTACGTTAACATGGTGAAAATTGCTAGTTTGAACTCAGACAATGTAAAAGATCTAATAAAATAAAAAAATAAATAAATTGTGGAAAAATAAAATAAAAACAGGTTAATGCTCTACACTACTCATTTTAAACTGTACTTACAAACAACACAAAATAAAAGTGAAAAATTATACACAAGTTAATGCGTCTAGCCCTAGTTTTAAGTTCTTCAGTGTAAAACTCAATTAGAGAAACACTATCATTTATAAAAATAAAATGAAATGAAATGAAATAAATGAAATTAAAACAATCAGTTATATTTGAAAATGCCTATTTGCTTTTCCCCTTCTTTTTTCTGCTTTGAAAAGTGGCAGTATCATGCAGCTCAGTGGACTACTCCTGTTTCTTTCCAGTTGACTATCCAGGGACATGTTACCAGCGATACTGAGGCAGTGAATCTGTGCTGTATGCCTCACTGGACAAATGATCCTTGGCCTCGTCTTATACAGGAGGAGATGCCTGTCAGGAGTCTTTGCTCTCGTCTACAAAACCCAGAGTCCAAGACCGGCACAGTGTCACTTCATGCTGCCACACACACACACACACACACACACACACACAGATGGCCTTACAAAAACAAATCTCCAGCGGGCTAACAGAACTGAGGTGGCAAAGGCCACCAATAAAATCCATCAAGGTTACTGTGGCAGAAGCAGGGTTGTCAGCTGGAGTTCAAAGATCACAATCTGATATACTATCTGACTCGCAGAGCTCTAATGTGAAATATATTCCCTGACTGCTCAGAATAATGACAAACTAAATAAAGCTACAACCTCCATAAATGGACTTAATAAATAAAAATACTCTGGTAAAATCCAGTATATAAAATAAATGAGCTGCAACTCCAGGCTCAAGTCTAACCGCATTTTATTACATTTCGTCCTTACAGATAAATAGAAGCACTCAATATACTTAAGTCAAATATTATCTAATCAACCGATATTAAAACAAGAAGAATCTCTGACATCGGAAAATTACTGAAACCACATATGCAAGAGGCCTGATGGGTAGCGCTTCTGCAATCTCGTTTGAATTCATCTTGTTTAAATGGGGTTATTTCCATCTGTCACAGCTGATCTGCTTTTCCTGCAGGATTAAACTTTATAGATTGTGACAAAACGCAGTTAGTGATGACGGTACTACACAGCGGCAGAAAGAGCAGGAGCTTATAAGCTCAGGAGACAGAATACTCCTGTCTTCATTTTCACTTCATGCTGGTGTCTCTGGTTAACTTTTGTGATTAATATTGCACTATTGGGTGATTCTTTAATTAGCAGCCTCCCTCCCTCCCTCTGTCCCTCCCTCACTCATAAACAATAACATGAAAAAAGATTTAATGAATAGTCAATTTAAGAGATTGAAATCTTTACATGTAAACTGTAATTGTAATTTTTTTTAATTAATTTTAAAAACATCTCTAAAAAATTAATATGAATTAAAATAAATAAATTAATTAATTAATAAGATTTAATAAATAAAAAAATAATTTAAAAGACTGAATTTTTTTTACATTTACATTTTAAGTGGATTTTTCCCAAATAAATTTCCATAATAACAAACAGAAAAAAAATAAATAAAGAAAGAATTTCTTTCATTTTGGTGTAACCACTAATACTGAAATGTACAAAAATATGTATTTGAGTTTTTTTTAATAAATAAAATCCATATTTCTTTACATATATTGTTTTATATATTAAAATAAAAAAAGTGTTACAATCAGGGCCATTACATTCTATTTATTTCATTCTAGTCTCCTTAAAAAAAAGAAAAAAGAAAATAATAAAATAATATCACAAATGTAGGAAAACAAATGTATCAAATTAAGTAGCTCTCCATCTTTTTGGTTAGCTCTTTCAAATAGTCCTCATTCTTTCATACTTGCTAACATGAGCAACATAAGCAAGCCCAAGTTTTTATCCATTATCCAAAAAGTCACAAAAATTCACGAAAATCATTCACAAATATCATCCTAACCCAATGACAGACTCTAGGAAAATCTACTAAAATGTTGATCAAGGCCACGATCACATCTTTAATCCAGGACAGGTGATAAATGTTTAAACATAGATGAAGCATAGATGAAGAAGTTTCACATTTTCAAAAATCTGAAAAAAATTCCTCTACTATAAAAATCCCACTGAAACGTACACAAAAAACATGAACTTAATAATGTGTCAAAAACAGCTCAATCATGTAAGTGAATGGAGAATGAAGGAATTGGCTCACTAATGTGAAAACGTGTGACGCGAGAACTCCAAATAAAACATCTTCAAGTGTGCATATTTTTCTCATTAGTGCTCTTGGCCCTCTTTTGGTTGAGTGCCCTGTAAATTAAAAATAAACTCGTTTACAAGACTATGTTATGTTCCAATACAGATTCATCTAGGTTGAGGGAGAGGCTAATCGTGATGAAAATTCATAACTGACAAGCAAAACATGGACACACGCACACATACACACACACACATAAACACACGAACACACGCAAATGCATTTATCTGACTAATTCAGGAACTCATTAACGGAATTAATCGCAGCAATTAGCTCATGGAATAAGCAATTATTTTCAGCACATGGCTACAACTTACCGATGTACAAATACACACACACACACACACACACACACACAGACCCAGATCCATTTAAAGTGTTAAATTATATTTGATGGGCTGGTCTTTAGGTTCAGTGTTGAATATGTTTGCATCTCAGTTCAGAACAAAGCAGCAGGAGTATGCTAATTTTCTCTCGATCCTTTTTGCTTCCCCTGTAATTAAAAAAAACAAACAATATAATCCACCGACACATTATGCTTGGAAAGAAAGCACTTGGGTTTCTGGCGCACTTGTCACATAACGCCAGAAAGGAAGTTTCAAAAATAAATATATAAATAAATTAAAACAATAAAAATGGCATGCTTGCCAAAACATCAGCACCTCCCTTCAATTTAGTCACTTTCAAATGTTTCCAGAAAACGTTTTTGGAGACAAGTAGATATAATAAAAAAGAAAAAAAACTCAAATTCCTATTTTCACCAGAGAATTAATTCTCAATGTATTAAAAAAATAATTTTTGGTAACACTTTACAGGAGGCTTCATTAGTTAACAACATTAGTAAACATGAAGTAAGAATGAACAATACAGCATTTATTACTTATTTATTACTACAGTATTTATTCATCTTAGCTAATGTTAATTTTAGCATTTACTAATGCATTATTAAAATCACAAGATGGATTTGTTCAAATTAGTTAATGCATTGTGAACTAACATGAACTAACAATGAGCAACTGTTAACTAACATTAACTAAGACTGTAATAAATGCGTTGGTCATTGTTTGTTCATGATAGTTAATACATCAACTAAGGTTAATAAACGACACATTATTTGAAAGTGTTACCCAAACTTTAGCGCTGAATGTATTTTTGTTTGTTTGTTGTTCAAAGCATTTATCTCAGTTATCTCCTGATTCTATTATATATCTGATATCTATTCATTCATTGAATAATTTATTTTAACCCCATAACTGACACAAATCACTGTGCAGCAAAGGCTTTTTCACTGTCACTGTACAAACAATATATGTATAAATAAATACAAATAAAATATCTGAAAATATATTTAAGCATTTTTTAGAACTACTGTAGAAACGATGTGCATGTAATTATTGTCTAATTATAAAAATCAATCAGCAGTTTCAGCGGGTGGTACAGATATCAAGATCTTATGCCAGTGCTCAATTTCAACTCAATTAAATCTCAGAGAATAAATCTGTATTGGTATTGTGCCGTGAAATCATTTACTGGTGACCGCTGGGTCTGCCCAAAACAAATCCTGCTTTGGAGATGACGGCAACTAGCTTTCATTGAAACCACGCACGCGCTTCTAATCTTGCTCTCACAATTCTATCTTATTGCTTTGCAACAACAGAGCTCCTGAAATAAATAAATTACATAATGAATTATATTTTTGAATAATCATTTGTGAATCAGCCTGCTTTCAATTTGTCCGTATATGGAGGCAAATCAAAGACATCCATACACACTCTTGACCTTTTCAAAACCCTTGGGCTCCTACATAATATTACAAATATACTGAATATATTTTATATCTACAGCACTGTACTGCATGAGTCACACTCAGACACATGAATTGTGAGTGTGTGTGTGTGTGTGTGAGTGTGTGAATGAGCACGTCCTCTAAAAAGGATCAGATAAGAAAGTATTTGCAATATAAGCCAGTATTTTGATATCATATCTGAAAACAAGATTTCAAGATCATGTCTTTTAATTAATCAACAGTAATGGACGAGTTTGGGTCATTTTCTTTTCCTTAAAAAAACGCTGGTAGATTTGACCAAATTCTAATAAGTTACCAAATTACCGAATTTGCGGAATGAAAATGTTTGCATGTGTTTTTCTGTTTTTTTCAACACAGTCTCACGACCAATTCAGAGGTGGAAAATTTGTGCTGATTCGTACAAATTCGCACGACCTCGCTTGTATGATAGCAAATTCATACGAATTGGCAACTCGTAAAATATGTAAAATTTAGCGAAAAATTTTATGAATTAGCCACGTCGTAAAATATATAAATATGTTGTTTTTTTCCCCACTTTTTTTTACGTATTCGACATCCTGTCCCATTAAAATGCATGCTACGGGTTTCTTTTTTTAATTAATTAAATTTTTTTTTATGACGTATGAAATTTTCGGAGGCAGAGTGTAAACGTTATTGACACAACATGAGGTCGTATTCATTGTTTCACACAATAATCATTGCTCACACAAAGTATACAACTTCCTAAAAACAATCTAGAATTTATCTTCACCTTATTACACTTGTGGCTTCCCAATCAAAAATGACCAGCCTACAAAAAAACTTCTCATTATGCTATATTATTACCAGATTTGTACCAGATTAGATAATCTTTTTAGCATTTAATCTTGTTTTCTTTCACTTAGCACAGGTTTTGTGTTTCTATATAGAGCAGATTGATCGAAAGCCTTGCTGAGCTTATTTGAGATCTCCGTTTTTTAGTGAATTTTGGCAAAACTACCAAAAACGAACCCTTTTTACTCAAAAACGTAAGGTTTTTGGTGTTTGGCTCAGATTAGATCAGTTAAGAGCGCAATCAATCCTTTCCAAAAGGAAATACAAAACGCATCCTAACTGAAAAAAAAATTCAATCCACGATTTTGCAATGATACAGCATAATGCGAGATTTACAAGCAATTTTTTAAATGACTGTGAACGCCAAATTAGGCAAACGATTTTCAGCACAGCACAAGAGTACTGACACGCTTGATCCGAATAAAGCAAACGCAAAACATCTGTGCTTTCAAATCTAGAGAATTCATGTGAATCTGTCACACGACGTGTCCATTTACTACATGAGTTATTTTATTACGCTTTAGCCGACGAGAATTTGTAATCTGCACACCGTTGCCTTTAATTTCATGTACCGTTACACATCATAGAGCTCACTTCTACAAACATAGTGCTGACTCCAGCTTCTGCATCATAAAATATGTCAAAGCAAGCATATTTCACACCTATGCTTTGCCTTATTTCAACAGATGCATTCAAATTGATAATACCAGGAAAACGCTTTCTGTCCACGAAACGGGGCTTTGCGCGGGGTGTCATTTCCAGGCACAATCTCTACAGCCGCCGAAACTTTGATTTAACCCCGGGGAACTTGCTTTGCATGCTTACCAGAGAAGCCACAACAAAAAAAGTTATTATCATCTGAACGCGCTCGCTGTAGCCACACTACTAATGAACCGCCGGTGAAGGCAATCATGGATTATCTTTGAAAAGCACAAGGGAATCAATTTATTTCTACCATGCGGGCGTAAAAGCTCTAAAACATTTTAGCCTAATACCAATCTGAAACATTTTAGGCTCCGGAAATATGTATATTCAGGCAATAAAGCATTCCGATATGTATTTTAGCACATCTGGAGTCCACAACATGAACGATTTCCACTTCTATTGAACTGCGTCTATCAAGCAAAGCTCTTCTAAACTATGACAGATTGAAGTCTTTATGCATGTTTAAGGTCGTCGTCTATAAGTGTGAGCGTGAGATTCATATTTGCATTACTCTGCTGTTCTCTCGCCTTTGTTTCCCGATCCCTAATTACGTGCGCTCTCATTAGTGAAGTAATGCACGAGTCATTGGTACGCTGTGTGCCAGCATCTGCTCCTGTTACAGACAGATTCATCGATAATATATTGCACTCTTTCATATACCCTGTTACGCATATATTATCAAATGTGTCTGAAAACATTTGGGTTAGAGATGAATGATTAGTTTGTGATATAAACTCACAACAGATTCTAAAAACTATTGTAAGAAAAATATTTGAAAAACAGTCAAAACGTCTGAATTTAGCATTTATAGCTTGCAATTCTGGCTATTATCATCAAAATAGAAATCACAGTGCTATTTCTTTATTAAAAATAAGAATAAAAAGTCATGTCAGCTAACTTTAGCTCTTTATTTTCATTCAGTAAGGTTCCACCTTATTCATTGTGTAAATAAGAAATAAGTCTAAGGTAAGCTATAATATTTAATAGCAACCTTTTTATAGCAATACTTCCAATAGGTCACAGAGCTCCAAAAGTTGTGCGACCGAGCCCTTATCCAAACACACACATCTCACCTCTTCCAATTAATTCTCCAGTATTACAACTCCCTGACAAAACACCTCCTGCTCACCTTACACCTCCAATAAAATCGATTAGGATGCAAACAGTCTATGTGTTCTGGGAAACAGAGCCAGAATCCCCTGAAATGATTGTGTTTCAGAGCACGAGGCCGTCCTGAATAACTGCTGCTGTATAATGAACCCATCCTCCATCTCCACACTATACTTCCTCCAAGACTTCCTGCTGAGAAGGGGGCGGGTTCACCCGCTGGCTTCCGTCGGCACCCTGATGCGAGCGCTCCCACAGGAAGGAGAGTCCTGATTTGATTGGTTCCAAAAAACGTCCCTCCGGTGCATATGCAAACGAGGTACCTCTGATTGCGAGCTGTAGTCTGAATGTCACTTCTTCTCTGGGTGAATGAAAGGAAGCAGTTTGGCATCAATTTTCTCTGACCTCGATTCTTACCCTTCTGATAATGAGAGCGTGAGGGTTGGACAGACGTCGGCGCTACTCAAATGTGAACTTTTTAAAAAAGCCGTCTGACGCAACCGAGAGCAGAGGTTGGTTTGGGAAAGCCGGTTTCGAGCCCAAATGTCACAGGAAGACCTGGCTAATCTCATCTTCCCTGACAAGTCCCCTGTCAGACTTCTAATTGGTGAAGCACCCTGCTTAAAACTGTGCTTTAAATAAACTACGTGCATGACACTCGACAGGAATACACAACAATGAAATATGTATATACATATATTTGCAGAAAACATTAATATTTTTAAAATATTTTTTGCAGAACGTTTTATATATATATATAAAAAGTATATATATATATATATATATGTGTGTGTGTGTGTGTGTGTGTGTGTGCAAATTACTTAATTGAGATATTTTGCGTTACAAAATTATAACATTTAGATTTTTTTGAACAACTTAATTTGACAAATATTTGGATGCATTTAGTTGATCAAAAATACAGTAAAAACAGTGCAACTGCAAAATATTAAAATTTGTAATTACTTCTATCTATTTTTAGATATTTTGATGTGATTTAAAGCTGCATTTTTTTAAGTCATTATTTCATTACATTCATATATATATTAGTGCTGTCAAATTATTAATTGCGATTAATCGCATCCAAAATAAAAGTTTTTCTTTGCAAAATATGTTTGTATGTGCTGTGTATATTTATATATAAATACAAACACATGCATGTATATATTTAATGAAAATATGTTGTTTAAAATATATTTTGATATAATATCAAATATACGAAAATAAAATGTATAAATGCATTTACATGTCAATATGTCCAAAATATATACTGTACGTGTGTTTTAATATAAACATAATAAACAAAGTTGTAAAGAAAAACTTTTATTTTGGATGCGATTAATCGCGATTAATCATTTGACAGCACTAAATATATATATATATTACGATAAAAACATTTTTTTTACATTATTACTATTATTATTATTATGTAACTTCATAGGAAACAGTCCAATTAATTTAACATATATATTGTGAATAATCATATTCAAAATAAAGGTTTTTGTTTTCAGAATATATGTTTGTACTGTGTACTGTATACATTTATTGTGTAAACACACACATTACTTTATATATTTAGAAAACATTTTATGTTTATGTATTGAATATTTCTACATATAAAATAAATTATGAATATAAATATTCAGTAATCAACATTTCAAGTCGATCAAAACTTTTAAAATAAAAAAAAGTTTTCCTAAAACAAAAACCAATACCTGTTCCTCGTCTTAAGACAACTTTTGGATCTACTTCAAATGTTGACTACCGCATACATTTAAATGTACCGTCAAAATATATGCATGCATAACTATATACATTACACACATATGTGGTTAATCGTTTAATTGTTTGAAGACACTACAGTATTTGCTCAATTTTGGTCTAATTTATGGCTCAAGTCTAGGGTTTTTGTCTCCACGTCTTCTAAGCGATGGACAAATTATTGTCCAACAACTGATATTGAGTCTTCATTACGTGTTTTAATTTTACATTAGTCTATAAAGCTGCAACAATAGTAGTATAAATAAAAAAAATTATTTACAAGAGAACACAGCAGACTATAACATGTTTTTTAAAGCATCAAGACAAACAATCAAAGAAGCAGAAAGATAAAGATGCAAAGTGAGAAAGAATGTGGATCAGAGAGGAGTCGGTGACAGTTTGTGGACACTCTTAAGTTTGCAGAACCGAGAGAGAGTGGCTACAGTCCCTCGGCCGCGGTTCGGTGTCTCGGAGCGAACCTGTCAGGCAACGCGGTGCGTTATCTTGAAAGGCGAGTGATTAATGAAGGCAGAGCAGAGTTTGGGTACGGAGGAGGCGGTCGGCGAATGATCAATCTTAATGAGCTCTCCTGCCGACTGAATATTAACTGCAGGGGATGTAATGTATGGCTCACAGAGGGCTGTTCCCTTCTTAAGAACCATAATAAAAAGAGACTCCACTCCAGCTCCAAATACATCTCTATAGATGATGGCAAAATAATTATCTAGCGTTGACTCCTGGCTCCTCTGCGGCAGAAGACATGCTCACATTTACACCTGCTTTCAGAAATTACGATAACAAGCAGCCGGATTATCGGAGGATTTGGCGTGGGCTCGTCTTTGTTCTTTATTCTGGTAACTACAATATAGAACAAGGATGAGTCCGCACCAAATCCTCCCATAATCCACTTTACGCACTCCTGTTTGAGATAGCAAATGGACTAGTTTGATCCAAACCGATGATTCAGAACATGCACAATAGTCCAAGTCCAAGCATGAAACAATGATAACTACTGAAATAAATACAGCAAAATATAAGTACAGTACAGCAGGTTTCTCCCATTTCTGTCTTCATTTACTCGCCCAACTGGATTTTCTTCAGCTAGTCTAGTAGTAAAAAATTACTAACTAGTTTTAACTAGCATATGTGGACCTGTCAGCAGAGATTGCATTATAATTTATACATTAACAGTCGAATGTTTTTAAAAGAACTCTTTTCTGCTCACCAAGGCTGCATCTGTTTGATCAAATAGTTGTCAAATATCATTACAATTTAAATGTGTATATATTTTAAAATGTAATTTATTCCTGTGATGCAAAGCTGAATTTTCAGCATCATTACTCCAGTCTTTAGTGTCACATGAAATGATTCTAATATGATAACTTGCTTATCAAGAAGACTTTTTAGCAATGTTGCAAACATCTGTACTGCTTCCTATTTTTGTAGGAATAGGAAGTTCAAACGATCAACATATCAACAACATCACACATTAAAAAATATATTCAAACTAAACATATGTATTTTGAAGCAAACACGTTAAATTCAGTCCTTCTGCTAAATAGTTCTTGACAGCAACAGTAAATGGTTCGGTCGTTCCAAACACACCTCTCATCTAATGGAGCTTAAATAAACACAGAGAACAGCAGATAATAGCTTATCATTCAATGTACAATTTTTTAACACCGGCATATACTGTAGGGTATTTCCTCACACACATACATCAGCTTATCTCCCAGCATGGCAAAACATCTGCTTTCCGTCTTTTCATTTCAAAACACACTGATTCACAGCATCGCATAAGATCGTAAGCATCATTACAGTATAAACTGATGGACATGTATAATCCTAATAATCTGAAACAGAAACTAAAATATACAGTAATACTTCCTCCTTATGTTGGAAACTGCGGGCATTCACACAGATACACAGCGCACCCATTATATCATGATGACAAGCATTTATTAGACGGGAAGGGCGTGGTCTTAAAATTAAAGATGAAAGATGCAACATAACTTCAGCAGGGGTCACTCATACAGTACTTCATTAAAATAATAACAGACATTTAATTTTGCCTAAGTACATACTATTTTATGCTGTTTAATTGATGTTTATGTTGCTAAGGGTGTGGCTCAGTGATACACAAAACCGTGGGGTGAAGCGGTCATAGCAGTGCTGTATCGTGAATAAAACACAGCTGCTGACCAATCAGAATCCAGGAATGGAACTAACCGTTTTATATATATAAAATATTATTTAACAAAATAATTTCGATAATTTTAATGATCTAAATGATATATGGAATCAAAAATGAAAAAGGGTTAACCATAAAAACAAAATGTAATACTGCTTTAAATTATTATATTTAGAACAGGTACATTCAAACCTAAAATCTATTCATGGCACATGAAAAGATTAATTACTTTCACCCCAAATACTAATTAGTTGTATTTTGACTTTTACATTTTTTGCTAAAATCTTACATTTTGTCCATTTGTCAAAAAGATTTGTTATACTAATTTCAAACAATAAAAAGCTTCCTTACCCTTTTCTACACTTTAATATGTACAAGTCAGAATAAGCATGTTGTTTGAATTTTTACATAAATATTGTTTTACACTGAATGAAAATGTAACACTATTTCAACCAAATTTTGAAATTTTATTCTTCAAAAACTTAGTTGCCACCTTAAAAGTAAACAATTGCATTTAATATTCTTTCTATGGACTTAAAATCAGTTTTACTAATTTTATTTGAAATAAAAAAAAATTCTTAAAAATAAAATGTTAACACAAATTATATTGCTTAACCTCATGGTCAAATTACCCGACACATCATCACACTCGCTAGCTGAAGTATTTGAGGCTGGTCGACTTTCCAATAAACCTCATTAAACACTTCTTCATTTTAGCCTTGACATGAAATCTTTGGTAATACATTTTGATATGGATATCCGAGCGCAGCCTGCACCAGCAGACCGCACAGAAATTGCAATTAACCGTATCGTCTTCATTCCACCTTATACTAATGTTGATCAGGGAAGTAGGTAAATGGCATACACTTCATCCCCCATCCAAACACCCACCTTCACATGAAATAAAGACGCATGACTTCTAATTGCGTATACAGAGTCAGTTTTAAGGTTTAGCAAACGAATGTCGAATGCATAATTTATCATTATTTGTTCAACCCAATGAACCATCACATGCTAACCCAATGCCAAAGGAATAAAAACACTACTAGATAATCACAAACCAGATATTTTCCTTTCACTGACAGATTGCAAGTCAAAATGACTTCCTGTATTCTCCAGTTAGATGACTAGTCCCAAACAGTGTGCTTCTAAACAACCCGCTTGCCATTCATAAACAGGTGTACGATTTCGATTTGCTACTGAAAAGTGCAAAATTTCAATGTGATAAATATGAATGTTTCCCCATCATGACACGCCGGCAAGATGCGTCCGCAATCAAACACACAACTCATTCAATCTTTTTTGGAGGGAAATCTGAATAATGATGCAGTCACAACAGACGTCTCCACGTTTTAAAGAGCACATTCATCCTCCTAAACACCACGAGTTTGCCGGAAAAGGCTTCTGGATCCCATGAATAGCAATAGGCTAAATGTTATTGAGGCCAAAAGCAGAAGTAGTACTTCTCTGTGCAGTCAACCAACATGCAAATATCCAAAAATACAGCCTAGGGGTCCAATACAGCAATTGGGGGAGTCCAATCTGGCTCAGGGGGTTGATATGAGAGAAAAACATGCTTTTAGCTACAGTCAGACAGAAACAGTCGTAATTTGCTGTCACATTTTAAAGTTGGAATCTTAAAGCAGTAGGACCTTTCTTGTAATTTCATGCACCATTCAGCACAAATTCACCTGGCTCTGTGTGTGTGACACCATGACAACAGGTTAAGGAAAAAATATTAGGGGTAAAAAGAGAATTACACACAGTTTCTTCCGCTGAATGATTATTAGATACTATGTCAGCATTAATACTACTTGACTAAGTCTGACTCTAAAGTAGGCCTATAATTAAAAGGAGACATCTTTTTCTTTGCTTTAAATTTTGTGATAATATTCGGCTTTCAAAGGACAATACTATTATATACTTTATTTTTTTTTTTAGAAAACTCAAAAGTGGTGAGCTGGGTTCGCTCTTTTGTTTGTCAAAATCACAAACTAAAATACAATAATGTGTGTGTATACAATATATATATATAATAATTTATTATTGTATAATTAATTTAATGTGATAACATTAAGTCTCGTAACAATCCATGTACTTTTTGAAGTATACATAATTAACATTTATTGAACTATGTATAACCGCATGCATGAAAAGCATCATAAATAACATAATAACATCATATACCTTTATAGGACCTTATATATACCTTTATATACATATTAATGAAAATAGAATAAATAAAATCCTATAATAATAAGTAGATAATACACAATAAATTACACACACACACACACATGTTGGTTTTTGTGATTTATGAGGACTCTCCATAGACGTAATGATATTTATACCGCACAA
>JAUMHQ010000032.1:2475996-2486934 GCA_032361165.1 Enteromius paludinosus | reverse complement strand
GTTGATTTGCCATCTCGAAGCGAGATTCCTATTCGTCGGTCACCGACGTGACTCGGAGTGACCGACTGATAGGGAACGGCCCACCACTAATATATATATATATTACAGATATATATATATATAGATAGATAGATAGATAGATATTACAGATACTGTATACACATTTTCTAATGGCTTTTTTAAGGTTTATTTTATAACAAAAGAAAAAACTAAAAAAAACTTTAGAAAGGAATTGGGGAATTAAATTTTTTTTATGCTTTTTAAAAATGCAGACACAATTCACAGGCAGGGGCTAAAATATTATTCAGCTAAACTGCAAATCCTGTCTGCATTTAGCAAAAAAAAAAAAAAAAAATAAAAATAAATAAATAAATATACATGAATAAATATACGAATAAATGTATACAAATAATTATTACTAATAATATCAGTAAAAATTACATTCTATGTTACTTAATAAGTTGTTTTATAAAATATATAGGAATACTTGCTATTTTACTTACATGACTTAGAGAAATAGTGCTAAATAGATTTTAAATACTGCAACAAAAAAAGAGAAGATATAAAATGTTTTGTGGGTTTTGTATTTTGATCAGTAAAATTACCCATGTGCTAAAATACGGAACTTAGCAGTAAATCTCAGCAATAAATTGTGTGTGCATCGTAAAACAGCAAAGCAGTGCTTTGTCGTGTCACAAGTTGTGCCAAAAAAAAGTACATTGTTTACATTATTTTTTCATGTCGTAATGGTGTTATCTAAAAATAAAGTAAAACATAGTTCCCAGCTTTAGGTTTGTCCTATAAACAGCCACTGTGCAACAAACAATAAATATTTCAGGTAGTTCCCCTTCTCGAGGAAATACCAGTGCCGTAATATTATGAAATCTCACCCCAATCGGTTTCTGTTTACAACCCTAAAATATGAACATAGAGCTAAAACAATGGAGCCTCCAGCTCGTAAATGTCCAGCAATTTGTGGTTATGTAAGACAAGCAGACAGAAAGCGCCAGCCCGGAGGCCAGTGTTTGCATTTCCTGTAATCTGAGTATCCGTTCACTCAAGCATGCTGTAAATGGATGCCAGTCTTTACTGGGGCCATGCAGCCTTGGCAGCGTCATCGCTCTCTATACGTCCACCAGGTGAACACACTTGTATTTTACTGCATTTTGCTGGTGGTACACACTTGGAGAAAAACTGCACAGCACAGGGACCTGCTTGCATATAGGGCAATATGAAAATAATGGAGATAGAGGTAAAGCAGGGCCTATCACTGCTGTGTGGAAGATTGTCTTTCGTTGCATCATACTGTTTGGAGGACAGAGCTAAAATGTCATCAAGATGTGGCTGCAAGCCAAGAAACAAAGCTCCACTAAATATCTATCTAGGTTGCCTGATGTGATGGCACCCCTACCAGTTTATAAGGACGCCATTGTTTTACCATAATTAGGTTGTGCATCAAATCGTCTCTAAAGACTGAAGAAAGTTAATCAAATCTACAGACTCTGGCAAACAGTGACGTTATGATCTGTACACAAAAGTAAAGCTTTAGAACACAAGCTGTAAAGAAAGAAAATAAATAGAGTCAATATTCATTTCACGCTGTTTGACCTTGTAAAACTAGGATGGTAATAATGTGCTCTGCATTTTGAGATGATTTTGTTTCTGTCAAAATGTTCTCCGAAGTCAATATATAGTGCTTTAAATAAATTATGAATTATTATTAATTCAAATAAACTGAGAATGCATTTTCCACTTTCAGTTCAGTTCCGGAAATTGAGTTGCATTTGAATTGACTGATTTTAATAGAAGTAGTTACAGTAAAATTAATTTAAATGTTTTGTATAACTGTATATTTTAACTAGAAAACAGCTCATCGTGACAAACCTTTTATGTTGGCTTCAACCATGTATGCTGGTTGGCTTGTTTTAAAAAGATTTAAGGTTGAATTTTTGTATATTATTCATATATAATATAATATTGTTTTCTCTATATATATATATATATATATATATACATCCCAAGAGCGTGGTGTATGAATAAATCAAAGATTAAATCGCCCAGCCCTAATATTGTATACTTTATAAATACTACTCTTTAACTTTTTAGTATACACTATACTCAGTATATATAAAGTATTCATATATACCTTTGTCAACAGTGGTAAGGTGTAAGGTGTGGCCAATCTGATTTAAATTCACGTTCAAGAACTGCAAACCAATTCTTACTTAGACTTTGTGTGGGGCAGTCGTGGCCTAATCGATAGGGAGTTGTAACACAAAGGTTGTGGGTTCGAGTCCCAGGTCCGGCAGGGATTGTGGGTGGGGTTAGTCAATAACCAGCGCTCTCTCCACCTTCAATATCATGACTGAGGTGAGACCCTTGGGCAAGGCACCACTCCTCGGGCGCTGCAGCAATGACTGCCCACTTTTCTGGGTGTGTGTGTGTGGTTGAGTTACAGTAAATGCACAGCACAAGATATAAAACCATACCTGGCCACATGTCACATCCTTTTCCTTTTCAATTCTGAATTCTACACAGGCCAGTCTACAAAACACTCATTCAAGCACTGCTGCGAACGACAGCCATGGCTGTGCCAGGAACCCGCTGTGGCATGCTGCTGATGTGTTTCCTGTATGGCCCTGGCCTCTGGACACAGAGCTGGCGTTCTCATTCTGTCCTTGACTACAGATTATGGGGAAACAAGTGCCAGGCCGCAGCATGAAACGCCTAGAGCAACAAAGAAACTGCAGGAGACATTTGGAGAAAGCATGTCAATACTGCATGAGCATTTGCATGTCTGATCTCTCCAAACATACATGTTCCACAAGGATCTCCCCAAACCTCATTATTTCTGCAAACTCATTGATTTTACTGCAAGATATTTTGAGCATACAATCTATGGCCCCCTGCTATCAATTACAGCAGACTGCATAAACAAACAGGAAACATGTTTACATTAAAACACTCTTTCATCACAGGAAATCATTCTAATATGCAACTTCTGAAAGCACAGACAAACCACATTAAACATGTTTGCATGAAACTGATGATAGAATCACTTACCATGCAAAGCTGAATCCAGTCTTTTAACTACGTTTGCTTGTTACCTGTATGGGTAACAGGAAGGGGCATGAAAGGAAATTTAATAGTGAAGTAGGCCTAATGTTTACATGAAGCAGACTCCACCCACAGGAAGTGCATCCTAAAAAAAGTGCTTTAGGAAACTACAGAGCTCATTTATATGCTTAAACAAAATTAACTGCGTTTTTAAAAACTTACGTGTCAACTTGGTTAAATGTATTTAGTGTAAACAGTTTTTTTCCCGTTTATTTCGTAGAAATGTTCTCTACTAAAACCTTACCATTCACTCTGTGCTGAAAATGATTTTATTAATAAATAATAATAAATTTTATTTTCATTATTATAATTATTGTTTACATTTTAAACATTTTATTTAAAATGCTTATCTTAGCAAAAATTTTATGTATCCTAAATACACACACACACACACACACATACATATGTATATATATATTATTTGATTATTAATTATTTACATAATTTTTATTTAAGTTGAATTATAGAATGAATTCAAATTATTTAATTGAACTAACTTATTTTGACTAATTATGTATACTGGCATGACATAGTTGAACAAATTGTTATTTAATAATTTATGATTTTATAATTAAAAATAATAATACAAATAGTAATATACAAAAATCACTTTTAAAAAATTTTATATTGAAATTTACTTTCTTATTTTACTGGTTAGATTACTTTATATGTGTGTGTGTGTGTGCGTGTGTGTGTGTTTTTAAACTTTAAGATAAATTTAGCCATAAAAGCTACATAAAACTCAATCAAACCAAAAATAATGAAAAAAAATATATAACAAAAAGAAAAAAAATTGAATCTTTTTCAACAGGAAAAAAAAAACCCTTAGGGACATAAAAGTGCCTGTATTTGTCTGTGGTAATTGACAGCAGGCCACACATGTTGCATATAGCCATTAAGTTGAAAATAACCCTTACATTTCCTTCAATCGGGATGGTTTCCATTATTTTGTTGAACTCCTAAGTTGTAAAACATGAAGACAACATCCAAGTATGATGTAGTAGTTTAGTCTGCACCGGTCTGACCAAGCTGAGATCATAATGAAATAGTAGCTCTCTATGGGGTGTGTCGCTCTAAAATCCACCGAATACTGTGATCTGAGTTAAAATTATTTTTCGCATTAGTTTTTCGCATTGAAACTTATTAAATATTAATGGTCCCAAAATTTTAATTTTGTGATAACATCTATGTTATATTATTCATTTCTGTGTAAACATGTTTAAGAATATATATGCAGCTCCTGCAATACACCTCTCCTCATTTTTGTATTATCTGACTATCTAGATTTTTTTTTTATTATCCCAGCTGTACCCTAAAGGCATCTTGGGTTCACTGCTTAAATAATCTCCACACGTTCAAACTTGACTCGCATGCTCCAAATAGCCTCTTTTCAGCAAGATATCGACTGCTGATTGCTTGTTGCATTGCTGTAAATAACAATTAGAGACATTTGTGCTTACACAACAGGATTGCTGTCATGCTGTGCGCTTGCATCTGAGTGCTAAACCTATCAGTCGACCTCACAGCCGATGGGGATTCCTGTTTGGACGTGTGATATAGGTCACTGGCAAAGCCGTGTGGAGCACTAGCCACTCAATATGGTTCGGTACGTGTCGTTTTGTCCATGACCCACTTGCAGATCGAAGGAACACAGTGTTCCCCTATCGCTCCAGTTGCTATGGTAACACGGCGGGAGAGAGACGCAGGCCGTGGACATCATTTATGCTGCCAGGCAGGCAGGGATGTGAGCAAGAGGAGAGTGACAGAGGAATAGAGACGGCGAACACACAGAGATCAATACATCTACATGGGAGTAGATTTATGAAATCCCAAGAGGGGAATCCAGAACTCCCATTCATAAAAAAAGGGAAAGGGAAAACCACAGTCGCACATGCCAATTAGTGCTTCAACCAAAAGAGAGTTCTCTGCCAGTGGAGAGAAGTAAAAGCAGCCACACATATAAATTAAGGCATTTCCACTCATCTGAATGGGGCAGAGCAGTCAGGACCAAGATCCAAGCACAATGACGGCAGAGTGTTTTAACCCTGTAAAGTCTTATATACGAAATAACGGTTACTTCTTTTGTAATAGAATGGATTAGTAAACCTTTTTTTTGGTAAATATAATATTTGACACATCAGGCCATCATGGTTCATAGTAATAGCTACTCATATAGCTTGTAATTTACATCTAAAAGAGAAACATACATGGATTCATGCATGGTTGAGTTTGAGCAAGACAAACTGAGCGTGTATGTGACCAGGATGGCAGAGTGTTTAAGGTGTTGGACATAAAGGGTTAGTTCACCGAAGAAAATTAATTAGCCTGTCTTTTACTTACCTTCCAAGCATAGGTGTATGCGACTGTCTTCTTTCAAACTAATCCAATAGGAGCTATTTAAAAAAAAAAAATGTCCTGGCACATTGCATTAGGTGAGTGGTTCCCTTTAACAGTCTATAACATGTTAAATAAGGAGCGGGTCTTTGCAGGTCCACTAAAAAAAAACCCCATCATAATGGCATACATTCAGCATTAAATGTTCATCAGACTTATATAGGTGAGCTTGATAGGATTCAATTTTAACATCTGAAGTGACCAGGTTAAGTGGTTAAGGCATTGGATTTAAGTTCCAATGAACAAATATCCTCGTGGGTTCAAACCCCACTCCTGGTAAGGCTAAACTTTAAAACATCTGATAGACAAACATGACGAGGTAACGAACACTTACTGGTTTCAAACAAATTATCTGCCAAAAGATAAATGCAAGCATTAAAATCACAGTAATAACTGCCACCAAGATGACCAGCTGGTAAATGTGTTGGACTTAAAGATGCAATGGACAAATGTCTGTGTGCATATGAACCCGACCCCAGTTTAACTCTTTGGGTCTTTTAATTAGGATGATTTACGCTCACATTTAACAAAAGCCCACCAGTTCATTATCTCAACAAATTTGAATATGGTGCCATACCAATCAGATACTCCACTCAAAACACCTGCAAAGGTTTCCTGAACCTTCAAAATGGTCTCTCAGTTTGGTTTACTAGGCTACACAATCATGGGGAAAACTGCTGTTCTGACAGTTGTCCAGATGACAATCACTGACACTCTTCACTAGGAGGGATTCATTGCCAAAGAAGCTGGCTGTTTACAGTGTGCTGTATCCACACATGTTAACAGAAGGTTGAGTGGAAGCAAAAAGTGCAGAAGAAAAAGATGGACAACCAACCGAGAGAACTGCAGCCTTAACCGCACAAAAGTTTTCAGATTTAAAAAAAACTTACAGAACCTGCGCAAGGTTCACTGTATAAATCACAATTATCTGAATATTGTGCGCAGGTGCACGTGTTTATAGCTTACCCCAATCTCCTCCCGAAATAACCATATTTGGAGGTTAAGACAGCCTATTTTGAATATGTATGATCTCCCTGCATATTAATTCGACCGATAATTGTCATTGATCTGTTTGGCTAAAAATGGAAGAACAGAAATGAAAAGCAAAAAAAAGAAACTTCACCGACTGCGAGATGGAGGTACTGCTGTCTGAGGTGGAGGGGCGAAAAAAAGGTTTATTTGGTGGGCTCTCTGTGGGCATTTCAAATAAAAGAAAGATATCAGAAGGGGAGCAAGTAACCGAAGCAGTCAATGCTGTTACCTCGGTGCCTCCCACAGTCCAAGAGACAAAAAAAATGGTCTGACTTAAAAGTAGTCGTAAAAAAAAGAATATGTTGCCACAGGCGCAGTGTAGTAATAACTGGTGCTGGTCAAGGAATCACTGACCTCTCAGCCTTTGATTCTAGGGTGGGTGCGTTTATAGGGGAAACCGGATTAAGTAGAGTTCTTCCAGAATTGCAAGGCGATGCTTATGTGATTTGCGGTGGCGATGGTAAGTAATTGATTTTAGTTTTTCTGTTTAAAAATCATCTTTTTTATTGTGGATAATTTAAATCAACCAATTCAAATTCCGTGGAAGTGGAAAGTCCTAAAATTTCCAAGCGACAAATCCAGCATATGCAGCTGCCCTTAAGATATACGTTTATTAAAATAGTCGAGTTTCCTGTTTATTCATATGCAAAAAAATGTTACTTAAAAAGACAAAAGCAAGTCATCAAGTTCACATTTTTTTTCTCACATTTACAGATATGCAATACAACCTTTATTTAATTTAACGTTTTTTAATGATTAAAGGAAAACCCTGGAATGTCTTCAAGCCGGGTGAGTGGTCCAAGTGGGGTAGACAAGGAATGTGAGCTTAGATCCTACGTGCCATCGCCGCCGCCATCCTGTGTGCCACCACTGGTATCTTGTGTGCCTCCACCACCATCCTGTGTGCCACCACTGGTATCTTGTGTGCCTCCACCACCATCCTGTGTGCCACCATCGGCATCTTGTGTGCCTCCACCAACGTCCAGTGTGCCGCCATCATTAAATGCCCAAGCAACCCCATCCTGTGCGCAATCCAGTGCATCATCATCATCCGTTGTGCCACCATCATCACCATCTTTTGAGCGCTGGTAACTCAAGGCGTGTACTGACGGAAGAAGTCATGCAGATCCAATGTCACATGGTTCATGCTGTCAATGCGGTGTGTTCCGAACTGAAAGAAATATAAACTATTTTGTCAGAAATAAGTGGTTCACTTAAAGAACTTGTGAAAAAATTAAAAGTTTGAATTAACTTGCCTTTTTACATTCCATTTATTACATTTGTACGCCGCTGTATTGCCATAGCATTATGCACAGCATTAGGAGGGCCAGGGTCGGGTTCATTATCTTCAGTATGGGCGTTCGATGGAACAGGAACACCATTCTTTTGAGCAATGCTGTGCAACACTGCGCAAGCCACCACAATGCGGCAAACCTTTGTAGGGCTGTACAATACTGTGCCACCAGACGTATCCAAGCACCTCCAGCGTCCTTTTAGCAGACCATTAGTGCGTTCGGCAATGCTTGTCGTTATAACGCTGTTCTTGTTCGGTTTGGGGTCTAGTTAGTGGAGTTAGCAGCCACGTTCTAAGGGGATAACCACTGTCTCCTGAGAGGTAAAACATTTTTTTTTTTAAATTAAGAAAATATAACAAAACAATGAATGTAAATACAATGGGACAATTAATATAACATTTCAAGTGCTAGGCAGAGGTAACAATTCTAAACAATATTATAAGAATACTTTAAAGTACATGCTTGTGCTATAAAACATGTTTTGTTTCCTGAAAATTTGCATTGATTAATGTAAAATTTTGCTTTAAAAAATATATTAAAATAACTGTGCGTTTGTTTATCATTGGAGGTTATAATTATACCTAAAAGAAAAAAACATTTTAAAAGGTATGCTTTAAACACATTTGCATCATTACTCATTTAAAATTACATGCGCATTCCTGCCGACTTACCAAGAAGCCATCCAACGCACACAGCTCCTGTTTGCAGTCTGTTCCCCAAAACACATACTCTTCTAAAAGAGTGCGTACGCACGGTCAAGAACATCCTTATGGTGCACACTTATTTTTTATAAATCCCGATATGTGCATCGAAAAATGCGCACGCATATTTTTATGCCCATTTTGTGTGTACGCAACGTTTATACATGAGGCCCCAGATATTTAGCATGCCAAATATCTCATGGGTCTCGGCGACACGCCGGCGATTGTCTCAGATCGCGTCTGTGATAGTTCACACTGTGTGATTTTCACTCACGTGAACGAGCACTGATTTGCCTGTGATTTCGGGCGTTTGTTGGCGATTTCTCAAAACCTGTCGGTGAGTCAAAATCGGGGCTAAAATCGTGCAGTCTGAACTCGGCATTAGCAAAAACGCATCAAAACACAAAGGCGCGCATACACACAAAGGCGCCGACACACACACAAACAATAAAAAATACACCACAGGAGTTAGCAAAAACACATCAAAACACAAAAGCACACACATAAACAATATAAACATAATTTAATAAACACTTACATGTCGAGAGTAGCGTATCCTCCATCAAAAAACATCTCCTCTGCTACAGAGTCAACAAAGGAAACATCACTCTCTTCTTCAGAAATATCTTCCTCCGTCTCATCACTGTCACGCCGAGTGCATTGTTCGACTACTTCAAGTGAGAAGTTAGTTTTCTTAGTTCTCTTTGCCATGTTGTACCTATAAACTTTGTTTGACCGTAAGTTCTCTCAAAACGCTGTATGAGTGCAGACGCTATCGTTGCTATTAAACTTTACGCAAAAGCGCACGAGTGACGAAAAATGAAAAACAAGAATCCTCCCCCTTGAGCTGCATATCGATGTTTTTATAAGATCGTTGCCCAGCTAACATTATTACGTTACTGCAACGTAATCTGGTGACCAAAGTTTCGTCGTAGCAACGTTACTAGTTACATCTTACGTTGTTACGTTGCCAGTTTGTAAGGACGGCGTTGTGGTAACGTCATGCATCAATAGATTTGTGCTGATCAGTTCATGCTATTTTCTTTTTATTTTATTCATTTTCTATGGGCGGACATGCAGTTTAATCTAGTTTATGTCCTCATAATGCCCAAACTAACGTAAAGGTGAACCAACAGCTTTGAATGATGAATACAGACTCGAAATGAATTAAGTTTATTTATTTTTGAAAACCACACAAACATGAACAGTAAAAATCACTCAAATTATAAATAAAAACACAGGATATACAGTGAATGAAAGCATTAAAGATGTCCCGTAACATTACACAGCATCATTAAACAGATATGCTAGCGTAAGCTTTGCTAGCAGACATTTCGGATAATAAAGGACAAATACCTTAATAACACAGGCATAAATATTAACAAAAGTACTTAAAGTAGACTGTAGATAATGTTACTTAACCAATTTGATGCAGTTGTTGAACTATTCTTTGGTATAACCGAAGAAAAACGTAGAAATATCAGACGCGTCCTCTTCTCTTCAGCAGCTGATGTTCCCGGTTGTCATGGTAACTCAAAAGAGTGGTAGCATCTATCAAGAAAAACGCCGGCAAACAGAATCAGTGGAGGCAGATCCAGAGGGAGAAACGTATAGAAAGCAATGATCAATACCGTGAATCAGTCCAGGGTAAGAGACAACGAGAATATCCAGGAGACAGGCAGGAAATCAGCAACAGGTAATCCAACAGGCAGAACAAAAAGGACACTGGAACACTAATGAATACGACTTGGGTTGAAGGCATACACTGAGACATACATCGACAATGATCCGTGCTAGACAGACAAACAGACTGGTATATATACAGGTGGCACTGATTGAATGATTGAACCAAACTAGCAACAGCTGTGAGGATAGGTGCATGCTGGGGAATGGAGTCCAGGAATGAAAACATTCACAAAACAGAGGGTACATAGAAAGCTGGAGTGCCAACCTGTCACGCTCAGACAAGGAGAACAACAGAAGTATGTTTAGTAAGTGAGTTTATTCAGTGCCAAACAGAGAATGAAGTCATCAGCGATCTTTCCATTAAAACAGGTGCAGTGATAATCAACAAACTTCAACAGAAGGACATCGCTGGTAAGTATTAAAGTTAAGTCTTTCAGGTAAGTATAGATATCAGCATTGGAGCAGAGAGGCGAGGAATCATACAGGTAAGTAGCAGGTAATGACACTCAGTCTTTAGAATGTCTTTGTCAACAGGGGGCTTTTCCCAGCCACAGAATCCAGCACAGTCCGAATCAGACGATGAACATTCCAACGAACAAACAGGTAGGTAGACAGGTAAGCAAGTGAGCGTCTAAGCTTGAGCTCAGCTGTTGACTAACAGACTGAGCGATCTTTTATAGGGCGTGCTTAATTGCGGACAGGTGTTAATACTC
>JAUMHQ010000032.1:2460849-2471704 GCA_032361165.1 Enteromius paludinosus | reverse complement strand
CATATGTGGGACTGTACTCCCAGGGGCATGGAACGAAAAATCCCATATGTGGGACCGTACTGCTCAAAAGGTTAAACTACTAAATTTTTTTATCATTCCTAAGGTCAAAGCTGTCATACCTGTGAAAGGGAAGGAAAAGGTTGGTGCTCATCTATATACTCCTCTTCATCCTGCAAGTCTAGACAAAGCAACACCACAAAAACAATTATATCTATTTATTCAACTCAGTACAGCTTAACAGAGGCTTGGATTCTAAGCCCTAAACAATAACAAACGGATCTGAGATGAATCACTACAAAGCACTAAAATTTGTAATTAGAGACACGTTTGAATTTTTTTAACTCTGGAACCTGACTGTGGATAACAGACAAAACACTGCAGATTAATCTGTCCTAAAAGCCACCAACTAGTTTGAAAAGTAGTTATATAATGATCTTAATTGTATTGTACTTTCGTGACATAAATCAACATAAATTCTACCTCTGTGGTCATGAACTTCCATGGCAGTTGTGTGGGCGACCTGAGAAAAACGGCATGACATCGGCATGGAGATAATTACATTTCACTGATCAATCACAGCAAAGGAATCTGAAATAAGCCTTACTTTTAAAAGCTGAAGTTGATCAAACGTAAGATCTTTGACAGGAACTTCGAACAATACCATTGAGTTCTTGTCATTTTTCTATAATAAAAAAAAAAGAGCACAAGAAATGTAAAGTACAAGTGGAGCGATTACCTTTTTTCCTTTTGTTTTGCAGCTTTAATCAGTGTTTATGATTCAATTTGAAGGTTCGAGTTGGGAGTCATTAAACAAGTCAAAACAAAAACTATACTGAAGGACACTAAATGAGTTGGCTGGGAGTCATATGTGACTGTTACCTTTTTACTAGCAATACAGCAGGTGAGATCATGGTATACGATTGGAACTAAATCTTTAGAGAGATGTACATCAAACTCTACATAAGCAGCTCCCTGTGGGAAAGAAAGATATTCTTTAACCTTTACATAACAAAATTGGATGTATTTTGGTTGAGTTACATTCTTTATTTACACTCACATGGTTGGCCGCACTTAGAAATGAGGCAATTGTGTTTTCCCTGATCTTGTGATGCCTGAAATAAAAGAGAATTGTCTTTTCATCAGCAACAAATTTCTTTCTGTTAAACATGCACTTCTCTCTCACACTTTGTTTACGCAGCAAGCAATGTTGAAGTGTACTTGTGTTCTCAAAAACTAAGGTGTGTTTACTATTTTAACTTACAGAGCCTGTTTAACAGGCCATGCAAAAATAGAGGAAAAAAGAGACTGAGGTCACTATTTCTGACCTACAATTTCAGTGTTAAATGTTTGGGGATATGAAGGAATTTTACTAATGTGAAATTGATATTAAATTATAAAAAATATTTATATAATTATATAAAACATTTATAGGACCATTAACCTTTTTTGCATTGTAACATCATTACAATAATAAAGCACATATTACCTATTCTTACTAGACTACTGTCCAAATAATAATAATAATAATAATATAATAAAACTATTAATAAAGAAAATTGTTCAATTGTAAAAACTAACAGACATTTTGGTCTTATAGAGTTCTTAATACTATTCTTACATTTAATGTTCATTTGTTTAATTTACTGATTTAAAAAATGTCTGGGAAAAACAACATATACAGTAGACACACACACACACACACACACACACACACAAACTCCACAGTTACTACTCACTTGGGAGCATGTGTGCTTCCTGCTCCTCTGTGTCCAACATCCAGAGCGCTCCTTTTCTTCCAGTATTTGGAGAAAGACTGACTCATGTCACACTGAAAGCCTTGGATAGGACGCGTCACCAAGTAATCCACTAAAATCCCATCAAGAATAAAAGTATTTAATTTGATGTGTAAGCTAATACTCAATGCTTCAATTGAATTAAATCAGCATATCGGTAATTGAATAGCATCATAACCACAGTATCTAGCTTCTTGGCAACAATGCAAGCAACATGAGTGAAATTGCTCCCTATTTACATAGTCTGCGACGTGTTTACAGATGCAAATGCAGTAGAAGAACAGATACTATCATGGATTTTTAGACTTTGGACATCAGTGCATTGTGGTACTGATTTTACCTCTAACTTTTCCAAAAGTCTGTCTGGCATTCCGGCTCATGATGGGTAGGGTGACTACACCCTGATCTTTGCCACTCTCCACAAAAGAGGACGATAAGAGGCATGCGGTGCCCACGTGGCCTGGATGGACATCACCGTGAACCACCGCCTCACTCAGCTCCTCCTAAACAACAAAGATGTGACATAATAGTCATCAAAAGGATTCATGCAAGATGAATGTAAATAAATGTAAAAAATCCATGAAAATGCTTTGTGACGCAATTGTGTACAAAATCGTCTTATTAAACAATATTAAAGATTTCCATACCTCAAAGAACTCAAAGGTGAGCTCTAGGTTGTCTGGGTCCATGGTGTGAATACTGTATTCGGTCCATCGGGAGGGTTCAAGAGCGTATCCACATTCTGGCTGGGAATGTCGAGACTTATATCCGCCGTCACTGATCATACTTGTCTCCAGCGTATTAGTCATCTTATGCCACGATGAAGGGCTTTCCTCTTCTTCCTCCTCAAAACCTTCCAGCGTCAGCTTCAATCTAAAGCAGCAATTAATAAGATGCATTTTATTTTGCCATTTTCTTTAAAATCGGAAAACGTGAATTAAAAAAAACAGATAAATGTTTAGTACATGGTCTAGAAGAAAATATAGTATTATAATTGCAAAAATAACCCTATTAAACTGCCTGCAATATTTTGCATCCCTATCATTAATCAACAATTTGACTTATGATTTTTCTAATTTCAAATGACCTTAATGAATAAACGTCAGTGATTGACCTAAGATTTGAATGTATATTCTGTATTCTGTAAAGGATATTACCTGAAGCGTGAGGTTTTAAACTTTTTCTTAGTAATAGATACTGGAGGTTTCACAGAGCAATGAAGCCTAAGACGAATTTCTGTCTGACACGTCAACCAACCAGAGTCCACACACTCAACACCATCTAAAGGACAAGGAAATTTTATTTGCATGTTACAGAAAGATGACATGATTGCTTTAAAATGTTTATGTAATTCAACTGCTTAAACTCACCATGGACTCCAAAATGTCCATCGTCAATCACGAGCTCAGGTTCTGCAAGACACAACGAAATTTAATATGGACGGTAAACCACTTCTGCTACGCGTCTACAAAAGTTAAGAGTCACCAGTACAGTGTAAATAGACACCATCATGAGGCATTTATTTTCTGGTTTGTTTCTTAAAAAAAATGTAAGATTAAAGGGTTCAGTTTGCTCTGTACTGGATGGAGCTCTGCAGGTCTTAAGCTTGTATATTGTATACAAGCAAGAAATGGGCTTGTTAGAATTTAAGTTTAACACTAAAGATAATTATAATAGACTAATACTTGGTTGGCAAAAATTAAATAACAACAATCTAAATGCATAATCCAACAAGTGTTACCATGCAAGAAAAATGTTTTGTGGCAATACAAGTGCAAATAAATACTGACAAACCTTTAAAGAACATAACCTGGCTAGTAAAACCAAAACAAGACATAGCATATATGTATTGTGTAATGTATTGTTTTGCATACTTGTTGAATGCATGCGTGTTAAATGTGTTGTGCATGTAAATACAGAAGCGTTAAAGGCATGTGTGCTAAAATGTTTTTAATGCACACGCAAGATAATTCAATAAGTTATTTTACAAAGGCGTGATGTGAATGTAAATAAAGAAGCACTGAATGCATTTGTCCATTAAATGTTTTTTAAAGTAAAAATGTACTTATAATGATCAACGTAATTTTCAAAAAAACAAATTGAGGTAAAAAGTGTGTTGTGCATGTAAATCAACGATTAAAAATATATGCAATTATATATAAAAAAAAAGTGGTAAAACTAGAAAAAGGGAAAAGAAAAAAAGAGGTTGCTTGTAAACCCAAGAATGTGCCAGTAAAAACTGTTTCCCTCTCTGTCTGACTATGAGGAGTAATAGCCCATTAAATGTTATGGCTTCTAATAATTAGATTCCCTTAAGTGGTTTTTATTTACATTATTTTCTTTAGAACATGAATCAGTGATTTATGCACAATAAGAACAGATGCATGCATTTAGTAAGTAAATAGGGATATTTGCTTTTAAAAATAAATGTTGCTGGTCTTATCGTGCATGATACACTGACAGGAAACAGGAAAATAATGTGAGTCGGGGGGAAATAATATTCACACTCTTAAGTCTAGTAACGTTCAGAGAGATAAACTTAAGTTCCAACTTTCCAGTATTTTTTCCAAAAATTAGAAATAAGCCATATTTCATATGTGAAAGATTTTGTCAGCGTGTCATATTGTCCTTAAAGTGCCCCAATTATGGCATTTTAAAGGTTGCTAATATTGCTTTATGGGTTTCTTAAAACAGGTTTACATGTATGCAAGTTCAAAAAACACTTCAGCTTTCTCCAAAAATAGATTTAATTTTACCCCATTTCTAAATGATTCGTAAACGACTTGTGTGAAGCAGTTCGAAGAATCAGTCTAAACCCCTCCTTTCCGTGAACCTTCACAGCTGTGATTGGTCAGAGGGCGCATGATAATGATTGGTCTACCGCTACAGCGTGTGTCGGAAAACAAGTTGTTTGCAACGTAGAATGTGGGAGGACATTATGCAAATATGTTACTTCATGACCGTAAAAGATTCTAATTGCTGACGACTCGTTTAGGCAAATGTTCTTTTTTTTGATAGACAAAAAATTCATTTATCATGCACTGTCGGTGTCACAACTTTGTAGATAGTTTATGTTCACACACAGCTACATGACACACTGCATGAAAGATCATATTCGAAAAGGCATAATAGGGGCACTTGAAAAAAAGCTGAAGTATTGAAGTGAAAAGCTGTATTGATAATGCAAGCTTATAGTTAAAGAGGACAAACTGATCTGAAAGTAATAAAAACGAAGGAAGGAGTCTATGGGTTGCATTAGACACTCAAATGTGTGGACTATTCTGGGATCAGATACCTGAGGGACTCAATGAGCGTGGCTGCTGATGGGTCTCCCATCTATTGACTATGACTTGACATGGCTCACCTGCATTCTGTAATTCCAAATGGGGGTTAAGGTTATGGACAGATTTTGGAAAAACAAAGACCACTTTGGCCATTCAAACCAAAGTCTCACTCCCGGGAAAAAAAAGAATATGAGATATAGTCACCACTTTCTGCCAGCCAGCCAGTTGGTTGACATCTGAAAAGTGGACTGATTAGTCAGAACAAACACATTGGCATTTTTCACAGTGTTTAACTAGAGATATCCAGGTTATTTATATACTTGAAAAATAAGGCTTTGGGAATCCTTGCTCTTACCACCTCAAAATAGCTTTTACGCTAATACTTCCCAAAATAGGAATAATTATTTCTACATATTCTTGTTTAATACATTTCCATTCTAAACTCTAAAAGAATATTTCTGTCAGGGAGATGTAAAAAAACTGACTTAAAATGTGTAAAAGACACAGCATGTTAGGAGGGGTTTACAGGAAATGACAGTCTCCAGGAAATAACAAAAAATAAAGAGTACCCAGAACTGACTTCAGCTAAAAGAGATTAACAGCTATGAGAATGACCTAGAAACACACTCACACGGATGGATTTCAACAACTTAATCTCTTAAAACATTTATGGCATAGAATTACTTACACACTAAAAAAATAAACATGCTTAAAAGAAAGCCCTTGAGCAATGTCTAAAATATATGTTTGAAAACCCAAATATCCGACATGTGAACATATAGTCATACATGTATAATAAACAGCTAAGCAGTCACAAATGTATACCACAAACAATAGATACTGCATAGATAATAAAGTGCCATTAAAAAGCCATTCACACAGAACACATTTTCCTGTTCCACTATACTGCTATTCTATCATTCATTCGTGCAAACGTGCCACCGGTTGTGATCATGTCTCTTGCAGCGTCCTGCACATGACACTGGAGCAATCAAGTTCAATAAGTTCAGTTTAAAAAAAAACATGTCTGCAGGCTGTTTTGAATCTGTTCAGTGTGAACGAACCCTAAAAGTATTATAAACAAGAACATCTATAAATAAAATAACTGAGGCCGCTCTTTAAAAGGTGTTGGGTAATCAGTTGACCACTGGTACTTTAAAAGGTTATTTGTGAACCTTTCAGGAATCACTTCTATCATGTTTGTTTACTAGGAAAAGAAAATCTCACCTTGGATTGCAAAATGAATCCCTTGAAATAGCGATACTTGGTTTCACCCCCCTTAGGAACCTCAACAGTTGTTCTCCACAATGTCCTGGGATGAGTCGAGACACAGAAGATAAATATGTGGGTCAAGGATAACTTGCGCTGGAAGACAAACATAAGATGGCATTGCACATGTACCCATCCTCCTCTGCTGGCTGCAGGGTCACTGCTTTTTGATGACACCAGGAGCCCAAGGTTTCACAACTGCCAACTACTGCGATCACCTCACCTGATATAGAAACAAAAAATATCGTTTATTAATTCTCTCTTTCGTGGTAAGCAAAGGAATGTGTCTCCAGGTGATACATATTTAAGTATCACTTTTCAACATTTGCCAGATGATAAATATAGACACAGGTTGTATTTGTGATGCAATCATACATGGTTAAAATAACTTGATAATGCTTAAAAAAATGTTGTGTTATTCATTTCTACATTACGACTATAGCAAAAATACACTTTTAATGGAGAGATTTCATAAGCTGCTTCTTTAATAACATTAACACATTAAATTTTTTTTTTATTGATTTCCTTTTACTGCCACATCTACGCCAAAATCTACAATATTATGATCACAGCGTAATTTCAATACATTGTTTACAATTTTATAACAACCAAAATGTACATGCATACTTAAAATAACAACAATAGCACTAGAAATAATAACAATTACATAGAATTGTCCGATTTCATCTATGGTAGTAGTTCTAAAGTTAACTCAAAAGAAAAAAGTCCATTCATGTATTTTTTTAATCAATTATTAAATGTCCAACACAAAAATTAAGTCAGCATTTACTGATGATAATGTACTTACATTATGCACAAAAGATTACTGACTTAACAACACTTATTATTAACTAAATAATATGTCATTTTAAATGTTTCATCTTTATAAACGCTTAATAACAACACTTTCTTTAAAAAGAAAACCCTATTCCTCTTGGGATAAAAGCGTCTACTTAATGAATCAAATGTAAATGTAATGTATATATATATTACCTTCCATTAATAACATTATCACATTATTACTTTATATAATGCTTCAAATCGCATCAAAAATTGTGCCTAAATATCTAGAACCATACAACACTGTAAAACAGGTTGACCTAGTTTCTGCATGCAGAGCGGGTGACTTACAAATCTGAAACTGTACTTTTTTTACTCAAGTTCAGTGGGATATTAGTTGCAATGTTGCAACTTCTTTAAACTAAATCTCAAAACTATTAAATCTACATAGCATGTGCTATAGCAGGGACGCTATATGACAAGGTCGCTCAGCATCAGAAAACACTCCAACTACTCCAAAATGCCACATTTACATTGTTTTAACGAATTTAATTACATTGTCTTGACTTTTTTATTAATAAAAACGTTTAAAATTAGTAAGCGTCTAAAAGAAATCCTTCTGTGAACAGATACGCAAATATATATCACAGTTGAACTTCTGATTGATAATGTAATAATTGTTAATGACTTATTAGTAAAAATTGTAGACTGTGTTATACTTCTATTCAATTATTCCTCTTACCCAGTGTTGTGGTCCCTCTAACTCTCAGAGTGACTTTAGTGCTGTCCATGACTGACACTCAGGCAGATGGAAAAGAGAACGAAGAGACCTAAAACAGAGGGAAAGAAACGAATCGGATTCCCAGTGCTAAACAAATCTAAGCATCAGCTGATCTGGATTTGCCCAGTGGTCTGATACCTGCCTGTAGAACTGCCGTGCACTTTTAAAGCCCCTTCTGGTTTTGTAAGAATTCGTTACATTATTAGTGTATTTTAATTATTCGCCCTAAACACAAACAGAAATATGTTTTATTACTGCTGGACGCAATATTAGAGAGGGAAATAATGGTACGTCAGATCCTTGAATCTAAACCCGATCTTCAGAGAGCAGTTTTGACCACGTTTCAAGAAACGCTACTGTTTGAGTGGAGGAAGCAAAAACAACCACGGTCTGAACCGGCTAAAGCCGGTTACTATCAGTGACAACAACACCCGGTATCCAAGGGTGTTGCTCAAAGCATAGCTCGCTATCTCCCTAGAAAACGCTCTTACGCTCTAAAGGTTTTAAAGACGATATCTAGATAGGGAGCCCACTAGGATTTGAGACGCCGACACTATTTACGGAGCGAAAGCGTGTACTTAACGTTATGAGTGTACCGTAAAATTACATTTATAGAGTGCATTCAGTGTTCAGTCCCGCCGATGTAGTGATTAAAACATGATAATGTGACAATTACCTGAGTTTAAAGACAAATATCCATTCTTTAGTTCGGCAGTACCGGGAAACGTTAATCGCGCGCTGACGTGCCCATGTTTACATGCACGCGGATCTCTGCAAACCCGACACTGCAACACTGTTAACTTTGAACCATTTCTTAAAACAAATGTATCGACGTATTAAGCTTAATACTATTACGTCTATCAATTATGCGAATATATGTGACTTAAAGGGTATAATAACGTTATAAAGGTCACTTTGATGCAGGAAATAAAATGAGAGAGGGCTCGAATTGAACAACTCGACTCCGCCTCTCTGCGTTTTCTGAACGCATATGATTGGTGGAAGAAGTGATTGACGTTTGGTGGGTGGGACTTCTTGGGTGGAGTTCATCTGCGCAAGGATATGCCTCCTCATGTAACGTTAGATATGAGCAGTCAAATATCAGGCTTATTTAGGATGAGCAAATTCTGCGAAGAATCGATCACCGGTGATCACCGCAAGATGCATGCCGCTGTCCCTTCCACTTTGCTCTGATGTCATGCTGACGTGTGCCAATTTAGCAACAGAACTGAAATCACATCAAGTTTATCAGCAGCACAGCGCGAGAGTGAGAAAAACGCGATATCTGTCTTTGACCTCGCAGGCATCTGTTTCACGCCGAGAGGGACAGCGTTTATTTCACTCCTCCCCTCACTGCAGTTGCCTACTCTCTACATTTCAGGCGAGGCCAGGCGCATCTCAAACGATTCTATTGTCATTATTAGTGTAATATAGTAATTAATATTAAATCAATTATGAAACATTTTAAATTGAACACAAATAAAAGTTTTTGTTAAATAATCTAAATCGGAGATTTTGACGCACTGTTTGAAGAGTGTTAGGCTACTGGTGTAGTATTTTTATTTTTAGTGTATACTTGGAGAAAAATTGAACAGGGTCAGAGGATTAAGTTAGTGTACTCAAATTAACAAGCCAAGCATTTTTTTAATTTATGTTCAATAGTACTATATGTGTGTGTAAAATCAAACATGTTGGCAAGGTCAGATTACTGTAAAATCAGAAGATTGTAGTCTATTGATTTTTCAAGTTGCTCACTATTCAGCAGAACTGATTGCATAATGAGGTGCCTCAGCAGGACAGAACACAGTCTGGAACTGTGTTGCATAACAGAGGTCAGTCAGGCACATGCGTGTCTGAGAAAAATTTCAGGGGGAAACAGGGTGAGAAAGGTCATGAGATGAATCCATGCAACAGAGATAAACCGTATCTTCAGTTATAAAGTTTTGCTGTGTCCTTGATTTATTTCTCTTTGCCATCGCTTGCAGCTCTTCCTGTTCCTGCGTGAGCCATTGAGAGGTAAAATACAATAGGTCTTTTGAAAAGAGGGCCATTGCTCCCAGAATGGTGAATGCTGTGTATTTGACAGTGCTTAGCACAATTGAATGGATGAGACTGCAGGATTATAAATATTTAATGAGTCAGCCCCTTTCTGTCTTTTATCAAGTTTTCAGTCTGTGGATAAGGTAATAGACAGATAATGTGTGTGCCTAGAACCGGTTTTAAATGGTAAATTAGTACATTGCCAATTCCACCCTTAAACACATGCACTTCTTGGTATACAAATGGTGTTTTTTTTCCTGGCTTATTTTCATGCTTGTATTTTCAAGAAAGGAGAATAAGTGAGAACTCTGGAAAACTTCTTTGTGTGGTCATGTTCAAAACCCCAGTTCTACTTTCAATGTGTCAAGACTTCTTTCGAAAATATGTTGGGAAATGTGATTACGTTTTTTTTTTCTGTTTTAAGCCTTTTAATACATTCCGAGAAGTGGAGTTTTAAACATTTAAATGGATTTTTATCCAATTAACATTTTATTATTTGTATAGGCTATTTTTCCATTTTAAACATGCAATGCAAGATCTGTCTCTTGTTGGGCAATTCAAACGTAGGCAGGTAAATATTTACACATTTCTAAAAGGTGGTTGTGGTTCCAGTAGCCTATGAAAAACTCAAAATCATGTACAGTAAAAGATTTCAGATTGTGTATGTGAAAGGAACAGCTCTACCTAGTGGAATGATGGGTGTAGCGCACCCAATTTATATGCTGCAGTGCATAGACATATATGCGTACGTAACGTATGATACGTTTGTAACATTCATTAATCTAAAGAGATGGTAAGTGTGAATACGAAGAGTCACGTTTTTTTAGACTTTTTCATAGCAGTTTGAGCAGATACTGTGATGATTAATTCAAGGCATCAGTATTCGAAGAGCTGAAAAAGTGTTTGAT
>JAUMHQ010000032.1:2406442-2426736 GCA_032361165.1 Enteromius paludinosus | reverse complement strand
TAGAAAATTATTCTAAGCGGGCAGCGGGTGAACAAAGACTGAATACACGGCGGGAGCGGTCGGGAGCGGGATAAAACGTCGCGGGAGCGGGCGGGAGCGGGACTAAAAAAACGATCCCGCGCAGACCTCTACTCTGTGATGTGGCAAAGCGGGGTGTGGACAAGTCATAACTTTTATAAAAGAAAAAGAATATCTCTTTGGTTCTGGCACTTTAGTCTTTGCAACACTCCAAAGAGAATGACATTTGAAATCTCCTTTAACAATGGTGGCATGTATAATCTTTATTTTCTAAGATGTAGTTTGTTGTGCTGAGATGATCTGGACGTGTTTGAGAAGTGCAGCTCTCTTGTCAGATCCGGGTTTATGGGTTTAGTGTTTGATCAGATCTGGTTGTGTAACACTTGTTCCTGGCAGCATTAGAGCTCTGTGAACTCATTAATAGCTGAAATTAGCAGCAAGAGAGCCCTCAGACCGAAGGACATCTCACTCATTCTTCTCTGCTCTTCAGTCATCTGTTCAGCAAAGCTCCAGACTCCCGTTACCCAGACTCAGTGGCAGTGACCTTTGACCCCGTCAACCGCTGGCTGTCCTGTGTGTATAGTGACCACAGCTTATACGTGTGGGACACACGAGACCTGCGCATAGTGGGCAAAGTTTACTCGGCGCTTTATCACTCTGCCTGTGTTTGGGATCTACAGGTGATCATCCGCTCACACACCTCCATTGTTTGTCGATATAAATATCAATGTTACAGCTTTTTCTGTGACCAACAGCCTTTAATAAATACCTTAACCCTAAAACTTAAGATTTGGATTTTGATTGTTTCTCACCAAGGCTGCATTTCTTTAATCAAGATACTTTAAAAACAGTGTAATATAATTATAATGTAAAATGTGTTTTTTGAATATGTGTTAAAGTGTCATTTATTTCTGTGAGGGTTCTTGACGAGCAAATAAGCAAGAATGATTTCTGTTGGATCACCGGGATAAATTACAGTTTAACATACATTCAGATATTTTAACATTTATTGGATCAAGTGAATGCCGCCTCTGTGAGCAGAAGAGGCTCTTTCAGAAGCTCTAGAGGGTTGATCTGCTGAAACTCTGCTTCAGATGTGTTCTGGGAGCAGCGAAAGCTCTGGTTCGTTCCTCACATGTTCGTCGGACGGCTCTGTGCGTTTCTGGAGGTCAGACGGTCTTCACTGCAGGAATGTCCTGAGTAACGTAAGTCCAGCGGAGCGCCTGTGTCCTGCTGTTGGTTGATGACGAGTGATGAAGTGACTCTGAACTCTCTCAGGATCTTCATCACATCTTCTACATGAAGGAGAGCGCTCTGCTGGAGACAGAGGGAGTCAGAACCATCTGCATCAGTCCAGACGGGAGACACCTGGCGTCTGGAGACAGAAACGGCACACTCAGGTTTCACATTTGTTACTTACTTTAACTTATTTTATATATTTAATTCAAATGATTATTTCTTTGATTTTACTCTTTTTATTTTATTTACAAATGTATTTCATTGTATTTATATTTTTAAAATTTACTTTTATTTCACAATGTTATATATGCATGTGTGTTTGTGTGTGTATATATGTATTTAGGGGTGGCACAATACACAGATGTCATGGTCGGTACACATTTTGGTACAGGGGTCACAGTTTGATACAATTTCGGTACAACAGGGCAGGTTATAAACTGCTTTTAGATCTGCAAAGAGTCAGTATTTGCAGTGTTGGCCCTTCTTTTTCAGGACCTCTGCAATTCGACTGGGCATGCTCTCAATCAAATCCTGACTGATAGCAACCCACTCTTTCATAATCACTTCTTGGAGTTTGTCAGAATTAGTGGGTTTTTGTTTGTCCACCCGCCTCTTGATTGACCACAAGTTCCCAATGGGATTAAGATCCGGGCAGTTTCCAGGCCATGGTCCCAAAATTTCAACGTTTTGGTCCCCGAGCCATTTAGTTATCACTTTTGCCTTATTTCGGAGGGTGTTTTGGTACCACTCTTTTATGGGCAAAATTGTGAGTGAGCCCACTCCCTTGGATGAGAAGCAACCCCACACATGAATGGTCTCAGGATGCTTTACTGTTGGCATGACACAGGACTGATGGTAGCGCTCACCTTTTCTCCTCCGGACAAGCCTTTTTCCAGATGCCCCAAACTATCGGAAAGAGGCTTCATCTGAGAATATGACTTTGCCCCCAAAGTTTATGAAAACTAATATTTGTGTCATTCTTAAAACTTTTGGCCACGAATGTACGTACAAGAAATACATTCTTGAAATATATATTTTATTTAGTTAACAGATAAACGAGGGGGCAGTACGATGTAGGTAGCATAGCCTTTATATTCCGAGTTTGTTCATTTTTGTAATGGGCTTAATTTGTTTACAGAAAGGAAACTCAAATGGCAGAAAGCAACATTCCATCTGTTTTCTTCATTTTCTAAAAGCGCAATGTATCAAACAAATAACTTTGTGCAGTTATACGTTATTAAGACAATACAATGTTAACAATGCTGCGGCCCACCACTAATATTTATCTTATATATTTATAATTTATTTGTATTATTACTTTATTTTGCCTATTTGTATTTACAACAAATTACAAAGTATTCACGTTAAAAGTAGTTTTTTGGGGTTTTTTTCAACTGTTTACACATACATCAGTGAGTTTTCCAGTGTTTGAGAGGTTTATGATGGTGATGATGTGGTTGCAGGATTCATGATCTGACATGTATGAGGGAGCTGGTGAAGACAGAAGTCCATGACTCTGAGATTGTGTGTCTGGAATACTCCAAACCTGCATCAGGTGTGTGTGCGAGTATGTTCAGATCAGAGCGTTTGTTTCTCTGCAGATGTGTGTGAATGTGAATGTGTGTTTGACAGGCATGAATCTGCTCGTCACTGCGAGTCGAGACCATCTGATCCGTGTGCTGGATGCTGAGGAAGATTACGGTCTACTGCAGACGCTGGATGATCACTCTTCCTCCGTTACATCCGTCCGCTTTGCTGGTGAGAGGTTGTTATTCCCTGTCTTTATTAGAACACCCAAACGAGCATAAGGCTGATCTCTGTGCTTGTCTGGATGCAGCCGGCGGAGACGGGAAGCTGCGGATCATCAGCTGTGGAGCGGATAAGAGCATTTGCATCCACACCGCTCTCAGGGTGAGTCCAAAGAAAAACCAACATAGATCTGACCAGACACTTGGGGTCAGAGTTCATCTGCTAAAGAGTGTTCAGTCTGAGCGCTGCTCCTGAAAAAGGCACCCAGTCTGTTTGACCCATTATTTTATATAATCTAAAACACATCATCTGTAGAGCATCGCAAGTGCATTTTCCTCTTTGCATTAAATATGACTGCATATCAGTTCTTGTCGTATTAGAAGCATGCAACATTCTCGGAGTCATTAATTAGGATAGCACGGAAAACAGATTTTAAAAGAAAGGTTAAGTCACACCTTGGATTATTGCCTCTATAGAAAGTTGAGGCATGAGAATCAATAGAATGAGTAATATGTATTATAGTGTGGATCCTAGGAAGACTAGCAGTGCTAATTTGGGAATAGCTCATGAGGATTCAAACAAATAAACAAGAAGCACAACTGTATATTTGAGAGGTGACGTTAATGGCTTTAGTTAACTATACTAACTTTGCTTAGAATGCCAGAGGAACTGAATTCAAGCGGACTCATCATGTGGTTTGTAAAGCGACTCCTAATGACATGGATGTGGATCCCACATGTAAATACGTGGCCGTCGGCTGTCAGGACCGCAGCATCCGGTGAGCTGTTGATTTGAGAGCATCAGACTCAAGCTGATGAGATGGTTCAGTGATGTTCTTTTGTATCTGTTGTTCTCCAGAGTCATCAACATCAGCAGCGGCAAACAGAAGAGATGCTTCAGCAGCGCTCGGACTGAAGATGGAGGTTTGCTGAAGGTCAGGTCACAGACACAGAGACTTAAACAAACACCCAGCATCTGTTAACAACAACAATAACCGTAACAATATGTCTGATTGGCTGTCAGTGTTCTATCATTTATGTACTGGAAAAATATATTTTAATCTAAAAGTGAACCCGTCTATATCGTCTCTCAATGTTGTTATTGTTATAGTTATGGGGGCACTACAGAGTGACATGTATTGCCACAGACCCTTTTTTTCAATTCTAGCCAAGTTTTGTTAAAAGCCAGCAGTGAATCCCTCAATTAGTCATAAATCCGCCTGGCTCTACTGTTTATGTTGTTGTCATTGATGTGTGGTTTCTGCAGGTTCAGATTGACCCTTCAGGTCAGTTTGTAGCCTCCAGCTGCTCTGATAAGAACATCAGTCTGACTGACTTCCAGACCGGAGAAAGACTGGCCAGCGTGTTCGGACACTCTGGTAACATATATGGCTCAATGAGTTAATCTTCATTTTGTGATGATGGTGATTGATGATGGTAACTTTGACTGATGGTGTTGATTATGACTGTGATGATGAGGGTGGTGATTGTGAATGTGATGGTGGTGGTGATTGTCACTGTGTTGATTGTGATTGTGGTCATTGTCACTGTGATGGTGGTGGTGATTGTATTGGTGGTCATTGTGAATGGGATGTTGGTGATGATGGTGGTGATTGTAACTGTGATTGGGGTGCGGATTGTGTTGATGATGGTGATTGTGAATGTGATGGTGACGATTGTCACTGTGATGGTGGTGGTGATTGTGTTGATGATGGTGAATGTGATGGTGGTCGTGATTGTAACTGATGGTGGTGGTGATTGTGTTGGTGGTGGTCATTGTGAATGTGATGGTGGTGATTGTCGTTGTGATGATGGTGGTGGTGATTGTTGATGTTGATGATGGCGATTGTGATGGTGATTGTCACTGTGTTGATTGTGAATGTGATGGTGGTGATTGTCACTGTGTTGATGGTGGTGATTGTCACTGTGATGGTGGTGGTGATTGTGTTGGTGGTGGTGGTCATTGTGAATGTGGTGGTGATTGTCACTGTGTTGATTGAGAATGTGATGGTGGTCATTGTGAATGTGATGGTGTTGATTGTGAATGTGATGGTGGTGGTGATTGTCACTGTGATGGTGGTGATTGTCACTGTGATGGTGGTGATTGTCACTGTGTTGATGGTGTTGATTGTGAATGTGATGGTGGTTTTGATTGTGTTGATGGTGGTGGTAATTGTGAATGTGATGGGGATGATTGTCACTGTGATGTTGTTGGTGATTGTGTTGATTTTGGATGTGATGGTGGTGGTGATTTTGAATGTGACGGTGATTGTAACTGTAAATGTGATTGTGGTAGGGCGGCACAATTAATATAGTGCAATATTTAAAGCATGTCATGTCAGAAAAGCCAGTTCTGTAATCAGTGGTAAATTCCATCACATGTGTGATTTCACATTGAGCAGCACTTACTACACAGAGCCATTGTTCACTGACAAGCTGCACAAATCCACATTCATTATCAGGGTAATTTTGCACGGCTTGTCAGTGAACAACGTGCATTAAATATTGCACAATATTTATCCTGCAGCCCTGGATGGTAGTGATTGTGACTGGGTTGATGGGGATTCAGACTGTTACTGTTTTGTTCCTGTTGGCAGAGACCATCACAGCTTTGAGGTTCAGCAGTGACTGCAGACATCTGCTCTCATCTTCTGCTGACAGGTTTGACTCCAGCTGTTCTTCTGTTCAGTTCCTGTCGTGTTAGGGGTCCTGTCACATGAATCTCACTGACCACGTCTGTTCTGTTTCAGCTGTATCTTTGTGTGGCGTCTCGCTCCTGAACTCACCATCAACATGAGAGAGAGACTTTCTGTGATCAGACGCCGTCACAGCGCATTGAGTGCTAGGAACAATCCCTTCAGGTACAGGAGAGTTTGACATCCACATGCATTTGATTGGTTAAAGATGTGTTTAGTATAATGTAAAGGGGTTTATTTCAGACGGTCCTCCATGACTGGATTCATACTGCACAGATCCACATCCATCATGAGCTGCTCATCTGAGAGCGACCGAGAGGAGGAGGAGGAAGATGAGGAAGACATGAAGACAACTGAAGAGACAGAGAGACAGGAGGACACCAGCCAGAGGATGGAGGACAGTGTTGATGAGGAGAACGGTCAGAACACACACATTTACTGTAAATGAGGGCTTCTATTGTTTTCTGCACAACTATGTGTAAATACTATAACCCAAAACTAACTGCATTTTGCAAGCGCAATATCACTGTTCACAATGCTCAACATATAGAAGGACTTGGGGGTTAATATGAATGAATCTCTGAAGGGAGTTTAGATTATATATATTTTTTCTCTTACCATGGTGGTTATAAGCGCAGTTCAGAGCAGCTTTGTTTACAGCGGTAATAAAAGGAAGCACTATATTGAGAATGTTCCACAAGCGCCATCTGCTGTCAGAGAATTAACTTCTTTCAGTCCATTTGCTGTTTTCTTCTGCACAGGTGTTTTATGTAGCATAATATCACGCATCTAAAATACATATTTTGACTTCAATTTTAACTAGGTCTACTAAAATGTGATTTTCATTCTTTTTGTCATATACTGATATAATATCAATATCATCTGGACAGTGAAAAATATTGTGACATGAATATTTGCTCGTATTGCCCAACCCTAGTATATATGTTTGTTTGTGTGTGTGTGATGCGATCAAGGAAAACCTGACATATGGTGAAATTTTTACATTTTGTATTTCCTACGAAAGTTTGGTTCAAGCCCTTTCCAAAACAAGAGTTACGACTATTTGAAGTTCGCTGATAGCTATGACTTTCAGGAATGGAATTTTGAGAAAAATAGGTATAAAGTTTCACTTCACTTAATGAGAGCTGGAGCGCTATACTGCATCATTACACATACGGCAGACTAACGTTGCCCTGAAAAGATTTTCTTTTTAGTGCGTGTGCCGTAGTTTACCCAGGACTGGCTGGAAATGTGCGTTGATGATGGTCTTTTCTGCACTAATATTTTCAGAGATGATAGACAAGATCCTGTCGTCTTCTCTTTATAAAGGTGGATCCGATGAAACGCGCTGGAGTCCAGTCAAGGTCAGTATCTCACACTGCGGTCAGTCTCTGGCAGTTTACTATAAATCATAATGTTCAAGCTGCAACACGTTAAATATATTTTCATGAATGAATGAGTCGTATTAGATTTGTTTGTTCTTACCTAACATGAGAAAAGAAGCCTGGTCCCATCATTTCATCCATGGTTTCCATAACTGGGGTTCATATTCATCATCAATTCCCTAAAATGTCCTGATCTGTGTGTGACGTGTCTGTAGGCTGCGTCCGCGGACTCGTCCGGGGTGGTGTCTCGTCCTCGCAGACGCTGGTCTTGTCGCATGGGGTCTCTGGAGATCATGGTGAAGTCCATGCTGGAGCTCCGGCAGCTTGATTCTCTCTCAGAAGCTCCAGTTCAGAGCAGAACCTTCGCAGATCGGTTGCGCGACGAGGATCGAGGCAGCACCTCCAGCCTGCAGGTAGTTATTTGAACTGCACACAGTTTTATATAAAATTTGATTTGTACAGCGTTTTATTGTTATAATAAAAACATAATAACAGATTTATTAAAACATTAAATACTAATTTGTCTTAATCTCATTTTGTTTGTGAGTTAAGTGATCACAGTACAGAGCAGCTTTAACTGAAAGTCATTATTCATTTTTTTTCAGCTGTATATTTTAGCTTGCGTCTCTCACTCATGTGTTTCTGTGTTCAGGATAGTCGTCTCCGGCGTCCTCGTCGCTCGGCCTGGCTGCTTCCCGCCGGCTCTCCTGAACCAGAGGGTGTAGTTCTGTACCCGGAGCACTGTCCCAGCACCAGCAGCCTGCCCGGACCATCCTACCAGATACAGACTCCTTCTGAGACCCTTGAGCCCGAGGAGAGAGCAGACGAAGCCCAGAGTCCTGTCAGTGGAGCATCCATGGGCTACTGCAGCGGAGGATCCAGTCCAGACCCCCGGCACCACGGTACAACCATACACACACTCACACACTCACTCACTGTCTTTCTCTCTCTCACTCTCACTCAGACACACACACACACTATTTGCAGTATTTTAGAAAAAAATGTATGAACCATCACTAAAAACTACATAGACATATCCCAATAATAAAAATGACAAATGTACTGAACTAGTGTCACTGTTTCCTCTCAGATGTGGGCTCCGATGAAGAATCCTGTGACGGGAACACACGGCCGACCCGTGATTCTGAGAGCGTTTCTAAAGACATCTGGAGAAGCTCTGAGACACTGACAGATGCAGGTAAACTCTCTTGAGGGGTCTTCCCTGTTTTGTAAGTCACTTTTGGAACAAAGCATAAGCAAAAACCCCCCAAAAAACTTGGGCAACATTATTTATAAAAACAAACTGTCCTGCAAAACTACAGTATGAAAAACTGTTTCAGCTAAAAGTCAATGCAGTGTAACTAAATTGTGAATAATTAAAATAACTAACAGCTGTACAGCTGTGCTCATATGTTTACTTATCCCGTATTGAAGTACATGCAAATATGTTAATAATTCTAACTTATTAAGAGGGTGACATGAATATTGCATGTTATTTTTATTTAGTACTCTCCTGAATGACCCTGTTCAAAAGTTTACATACCCTTGAATTTTAAAAATCTGTGTTTTCTGGATGATATTTTAATATTTTCGTGAGTCTCTCGTTGGTTCTGAGCAGTTCAGCTGCCTGCTGCTCCAGCATTTTCTGCATATGTGAATTATGTCCAACATGCCTGTATGAGTTTGAGATCCATCGTTTCACACGGAGAACAACTGAGGGTCTTGTGCAAAACTGTTATAATAGTATCTCAATGATGCATGAACACATGTATCTCAACACACACACATGCAATGTTTTGTTCTCAGGGTCTCGGATTAGAGCAGAAGGAATCTTCTCTTCCAGTTTGCACAGCCAGAAGTACTCTAGCAGGTATCCCACTATGATCTGCTTCACTTCAGCTGAATGTTTGGAGGCAGTAGCATGATGATCTCTGTGTTTCCTCATCCCTCTGTCAGATCAGTCAGCGGCCCCGGGCCCCTGAGGAGCCACCCTTACATGAGCAGCTCTTCAGCGGGGCTCCAGAAATCTGCTTCAGCACACAGCAACGAGCGTGAGTCTGAACACTGATCTGTCAAGCACAGCAAATATGAGCGTCCGAAATAAGCAATTTTGTTTGCATAATCTGTCCATGTGTACTGTGTGTTATGTGTATATATAAATGCAAACACATGCATGTTTATTATTTATGCATTCTTTTTTAAATTTTTTATAAGCATTATAAAAACGCACAGTACAGGTATTATGTAAACTAAAACTTCTATTTTGGATGTAACTAATCATAAAAGCTCTATTTAAAAATTCTTGAATCAATTTACTGTACAAAATATTCTTGTTTTCTGTAAAAATAAAAAAAGAATAATAATTTTGTTAGTTTTTCCTTAAAACAAGCTAATAATATTTGCTAATGAAACAAGCAAAATAATCTTGTTTAGTCTTTGCATTAAGATTATTTCACTTACTCCTTTGGCAGATATTTATGCTTTTAATATGTAAAAACTGAACAAAATGTGAATCGTGTTTTAGCAAAACAAGACTTATGTCTTATTCATTTAACTTGTAAAGTAAATGAATCTTGATTCAAGAACTTTTAGATCGATATATACTAGAAAACAAGACAAAAACACTTACATTTTTCGCCATGTGTGATTTATGATGTCTGTGTTCTGTATGTGTGATGATCTTTTCCAAGTAGGCAGGTCCCTGACTCCGTCCCGTGTGCGGCGAGAGCCACGTCCGCTCCCGTCCAGGCTGAGTTTGGAAAAGGTGGACAGTCCAAGTCTGAGTCGTTCCTACATGAGCCCCACCACCAGCTCCAGGGCCAAAGCCAGCCGCCCGATGTCCAGCGGAGACTCCTGTGAGAGTCTGACCGTCCTCACAAACACCCCCCGAGCCGGCAGGCCCCCCGGCATGTGTCGGAGCCGCTCAGCCTCGTCCCAGGAGCTCCGGACTGACCTGAGCTCTTCATCATCGACATCCTCGGCTCGAGCAGCACTGAAGGCTTTCTCTGTGGCGTCTGACGCTCCTGATGATGAAGGTTTGAAGCGCCGACGCTCTTCCTCAGGCGTGCTGGTGTCTGTGCCACTGCTGCTTCCTCTTCCTCTCTCATCTGGTCTCCTTCCTCTCTGCTTCCTTCCCTTCTTCTCGCTCTCTTCCAGCTGCCCGCGTGATTCGGGTGAGTTCATGTGCGTATTCGCAGTCATTCATCACGGCTGTTCTTGTTTCTTTAATTGTGACCATTCGTGGATTAGTTTCATCTTTAGTCTTCTCCAGATGGACTGGTGGATTTTTTGTTCTCAGCTGTTTGGACTCTCATTCTGACGGCACCCACCCATTGCTGAGACAGTTTTATAGTAGCTTTAGGTGTGTTTTAGTGATGTTCTGATCTGATGATGTTCTCAGATAGGTCAGTCAGCCTGGAGCTCTGCCGGCGGGCAGCAGCGGATCTGTGCAGCAGCGTGAGGACAGCGACCCGGCTCTACAGGACAGTGAGTGACTCTGAATCTCCTCAGAGCTGTCGATCTGTGTTGTCTTCAGCATGACTGATCACTGTGTGCCGTTTTAGCTGAGCTCCCATGATGCCGAGCACAGCGCCGAGCAGCAACAGATGTGTCAGCTGATGTCCGAGGCTCTGCTGCTGGTGCGGTCAGAGCTGGACTCTGTGTCCGAAGCATCCGGAGCCGAAAGGAAAGAGGAGGGACAGGAGACCCTAGCTTTACTGGAGCAGTACTCGCAACTATTGCTGCGCTCCGTGGAGAAGAGACTCCATCAGAACACATAGAGCTACACCACCGCAGGAGAAGAGAGTGTGTGCGTGTGTATGATTTCCGCACACATTTGCATATTTAATATCTACTTTAACTCAAGTGGTTTGAAGTAGTTTCTTATGATCTGAGGTGTTTCAACCACCTGTATCATTTATGCTCATGCGTTAATATTTTTTCTTTTTATTATTAGTGCTTTTAATGTCCATTTTATCAATGTTTTATAAGGTAATGTGTCTGTAACCTGCAGGATTTCATATTAGTTTTTGTCTTGATTATTTAATGACATATTAATCAGCCAACAACTTCTTATTTATGTTTTTATTTATTTATGAGTAGTGATTGTTCGACGTGATTTCTTACACAATAAACTAAAACATGATATAAATATAAAATGTAAATGACATTTTTTACTGCTTAAAATACTTTACTTCACACTCAACATTAGTAGGCTTTTGAATATATTAGTGATATTCTGTTGAATTAATCACACTGTACCATAATAACACACATTACATTCATATTATACAGACATGACAGCAGACAAGTTTTTTTTTTTTTTTAGTATTTCTTGGTTAGTTAATGTTATATTGTTTCTCTAATTTACCGACTCCAAAGTGACCAGCAATTCATAAGCCATGCTTATGAATCTCATTATGCAAAATCTTTTTTTTTTTTTTTTTTCTTTAAAGGAAGTTTCTTTGTAAAACTGACTGATTGTAGGCCACCTTGCCATGAGCTCAGGCATCTCAGTATTTACTCCAAAAACGAGTACAAGCTCAAATCAACGAAGCATAGGATCGATTAGCTGAAAAAAAACATGAATCCAATCTTGAATCCAATGTAGCATAATGAGGGGGGGAAAGCATTTGTGTAGGCCATTTTTGACAAAACCCACACAAAGTGTAACAAGGTGTTTAAAAAAAATCCGAAAGAGTGTGTGTGTGAGAAGTTATATCCAGTGTGAGAAGTCAATAGATATGTTTCCATTGCATTTTTTGAATATTGCATAAAAACTGTATGGAAATGCCAACATGTACATCAGTTTTAAAAATGCACATAAACGTGCACAGTTGAGTGAGACAAACTCCTTATCCAATTGTAAACAATGTGCAGGATCTACAAAAGAAACACATTTACTAAATAAATTCCTTAATGTGCATCAAAAAAGTCATGTGACTGCGCTGCGAGGCAGGAAAACTCGACTGAATCTCGTTCACAGCGCATGAATTGACTGAGGAAAGTATTTCTGTGTAATTGTGTCTCCGAAAGCAATGAAAGCACTTGTGTTCTCGTTCTGAGGTGCAAGTAATTAATACATTCAGTGGCTTCTGCTTTTCTTAGTAATATCTAGTGCAAGTTTCTCAGGATGTGATGCTTTTGTTCTCTTTGATGGCAACAGTGCTTGATTCGCAATATCCCAGTATAAGTTAAATTCCTATCTTTGGGTGGAAACATAGTTAGTGAGTTTTAGTCTTGTGTGAAGCATTAACTAGCGTTTTCAGGAAGAAGACCATCTTCTGAGTCCGGTCGTGATGTTTGTGTGAGATGATGAAGGTCTTGTGTGTTTGATGTGCTTGACCGGCTCGCTGAGGCTCATGGGAGCGTGTCCACGTTGACGGACGTGAGCGTGACGTCATGCAGGATGTTGATGCGGTCGATCTGGTTGACTTCTTTGATGCGGTGCTGAAAGTCGAAGGCGGGCGTGTTGTTGACGGCCACCTTGAACTCTGTGAAGGTGCAGAGGATCTTCATCTGCAGAGAAATGTGAAGGTCAGAGTCAGTCAGTGTCTGGACCGTCCCGAGACTTTGCTTCCAGCCAGAAATGGGAAGCGCTTCAACCCTTCTTTTTTGGGCAGAGGATCTCGGAGCGTGTCGTTTACCTCAAAGTGATGGCCGGGCATGAAGGGGAAAGGAGACAGAAGATCCCGCTCCTCCTTCCCCCAGCGCTCTCCCAGCTTGTGATTGCGGACCAGAACCGGCTTCCCTGCCTCGCTGAAGCGTGGGTTGATGTGGAGAGCGATGTCGTTACCGCGCAGGAAGTTGATCGTGAACCTTGTGGTGGAAGAAACATTAGTGACACTTTTGGTGTTGACATCATATTTTCATTGGTGCATGGTTTGTTGGGATAGGACAATATTTGACTGAGATATAACTATTGGAAAATCTGGAATCTGAGTGTGCAAAACATCAAAATATTACATATGTGTATTTATATACACAAAAAGCATTGTTCTCTTAAATATTGTTCACAAATCTGTGTTAGTGAGCACTTCTTCTTTGCCGAGGTAATCTATTCACCTCACAGTTGTGGCAGGATGCTGATTAGACGGCATGATTATTGCACAGGTGTGGTCTGTGGAAGTGCCATCTATCCTGTACAGAGGTTCATCTGTGAAGAGAACACCTCTCCAAAGTGCCAGATGCCATTGAATGTGAGAATTTTCCACCTCAAGCTAGTTACGATGACTGAGGATGAGCTCATCGACCCCGATGGAGACGATGAGCATGCAGTTGAACTTCCATGAGGCTGGTGTCAGAAGATCTTGGAGGTGAAGTTACTGGGCTGGTGTGGTTACCCATGGTCTGCGGTTGTGAGGCCGGTTGGATGTGCTGCCGAATTCTTTGAAACGCCTTTCAAGACGGCTTATGGTGGAGAAATGAACATTCAATTCACGGGCAACCGCTCTGGTGGACATTCCTGCAGTCAGCATGTCAACTGCACGCTCCCTCAAAATATACGCTATCTGTGGCATTGTGCTGTGTGATAAACTACATTTGAGACCACACCTGTGAGGTGGATGGATCATTTCGGCAAAGTAGAAGTTCTCTCTAACACAGATTTAGACAGATTTGTGAACAATATTTGAGAGAAATAGATCTTTGAGTTCAACTCATGAAAAATAGATGAAAAAATTATAATTTAGTTCAGTCTATTTACAATAGGAACTTTGCACACTTTCTTCATGGAACATGATCTTTACTTAATATCCTAATGATTTTTGGCATAAAAGAAAGAATGATGACTGCTTGTGTGCTCCAGGGTCACGTTTGACAAAGTGTCAAACAACATTCATGTAATGATTTGGAGACAAGTTTTAAAATTCGAAAAAAACAACAGCAGATATGATTATATCCTACGTTTAATTACCCATTAGGCATTTTCCTCCCATGGACAGCCATTATAAGGAAAGCGCTTAACGTTGGGTCTGTGTACAGTATCTTTGGGTAAACAGAGAATCCAAACCCTATGAATTAGGAATTGATTCAATTCAAGCATGTTTTTTTGCAAAACAATTAAATTTGACACCCAGTCAGTCAAATTATGACCTAAATAACTGGTTTTCCGCAATAGTGCAGAGTTCCGGCTTCTGGGGTGGTCTATGACTGTGTGTTTGACTGAGCGAAATACTGCAAATAAAAAGTGGTCGCGATGCAAGTTTGACGGATGTGTGAGACATTTTTTGATGTAGCTTATATATATTGGACTTTTACAAATGATTTGATTTGTGAGGGTTTTTTTTTTTCATCAGTTGTGAAAATGAAAACAAGGTCTCCACTTACATCTTGGCGTCTGGTTTAATCTGTCCTCTGATGGACAGCATTAGCTTGTCGTAGATTCCGCGGGGAAAATTCATGTTGAAAGGAACCACCTGAAAACCAGAAAACAGTCGGCAGGCTCAGGAGAATCAAAGCATATCCATATCTGCTCTCAACACACTGAGCAGAAGTTTTCACAGTCATGCACACAATAGAATTTCCTTTATCTTAGTTGCTTTAGTTGGATTTTTGGAGATTTAGCTTGTCCATGTTTCATCTATCTGATTCGATAAGTGCTGAAATACTGTAGAGTTTGGTTGGACACATGTCAATAAAAGTGGATAAACCTCTTTATTTAGCGTTCTTTAAACCTACAAAAATTCTGCCACATCTGTATATGATATGTATGTAAGTGTCTTCTCAATCTTTGTCTTGTTTTCCATTAGAAATATAATCACAATCATAGATCAAGATGCATTTACTTGAAATGCAAAATAAAGGAATCTAGTATTCTAGTGTTCTAGTATACAAATCTGTAAAGTAAAATGTTGTTGAAAAATTGCTTAAAACCAGCAAAAATATCTGCCAGCGCGCAAAGAAAACCTTTGAATTACGATCATTTTTCTTACCCCACTGGCAGATATTCTTGTTTTTTTAAGCCTATTTACTTCAAGAGTTATCATATATTTATACTTGAAAACAAGACAAAAATTCTAAGGATTCTTTTTTTTTTTTTTTTTTTTTAAGTGTGTGGTCCTGCGCGACGCGACCTTTCGTTCCAGACTGTATGTATCACAATGACTAAAGCTGGACAAAAGTGACCGGCGATAGTAAGTGCAGTCTCTTACTACAGGAGCGATGGCTGGGGCCGGGGGCCATGGCTGAGGTGCTCCTCCTGTGGGCCCCTGACCGGGCCACCCTGGCTGACCGGGATTACCATGCCAAGCCGGAGCCGCTGGAGACGGCAGGTAACCCGCCGGAGAGGGGAGTTGAGCAGGCCAGCTCGGCTGAACCGGAGGGATGGGTTGGGTCGCTGGACTGGGCTGGATTGGTTGAGTTGGTTGAATTGGTGGGATGGGTTGGGTTGGTTGGACTGGTTGAATTGGTTGGGTTGGTTGGATTGGTTGAGTTGGTGGGATGGGTTGGATTGGTTGGATCACTGGAGGGTTGGGCCAGCCTGGTTGGGTGGGTTGGACTGGCCAGGTCACAGGAGCTGATGAACTGGGCTGGTTAACCGGCCAGTTAGGCTGAGCGGGTTGGCAGGACCAGCAGGGTGGGCATGTCTGACCGGGCCACTGCTGAGGGGTTTGTGGGTAAGCACCCTGCTGACCGGAGGACGGGCAACTCATGATGGACCTGGACCTGAGAGACAAACCATTACAGATCATCTCACACCCACTCTAATTCACCCACGCATGATGATGATACAAGATGGCATTTTCACTGGCAGGTAAGTTAGTGTCCCCTTAACGTTAATATTGATAATGCCATATCACTAGAACTGCACTATGTATCATTCAAACGTTTGAAATAATTGATACATTATTTTCTCTTCTGCTCACCAAGCCTGCATGGATTTGATCAAAGTACAGTAAACATTGTGAAATATTTGACTTGATGGCACAGATACTGAACTGATTTGGAGGATGACATCAATGATGAACTGCCTTTAACTGAAAACCGAGTGTTTTCTTATGCATTATTCGATGATGTCAAATATTATTGTTATTTAAAGCTGTTTTCTATGTGACTATCTATTAAACTGTAATTTCTGTCTAAACAGAGAAACATTTTATTATTTACAGATGAATAGAAAGTTCAGAAAAACAGCATTTAATTGACAGAAATATTGTGCAATGTTAGAAATGTCTTTACTGGCACTTTTGATCAATTAAATGCACCCTTAATAAACAGCAACAACAGCAAAAAAAAATATTTTCTGTTTCTAACTGTTTAATGATTCTAGCAATCAATTACAGGTTGAGAGAGATTCATATTTTTCATCTGAATTCTTTCAAATATTTCTTCTCGCGCTAAAGTCACATGTAAAGAGTGGATCATATCTCTACTCCAGCACATTTTAAAGCCGTCTTAAAGAACAAGTGTTAAAAAGTGATAGTCAAGAGTCTTGATGAACAGCAAAACCTGAGCAAATCTGATCAATGTTAGTGATTTCCGATCGTTCAGAAGAGAAGCTGAGGATCACATTACCTGAAGATGAGCAGCAGAGCGACGGAGGAGCAGCAGACGAGATCTCAGAGCATTTATAAACGTCTCCTCCTCATTCCTCCTCCTCATGACTCAACGCTAGAGAAAGAGCCTCTTCATCACACAATCTGAACATTATATCCTGTCGTGATCTTCTAAAAGAAAAGGTTCTTCATTCTGAGACCCTTGAATCATGATACATTTATTGGAGATGCGAAGAAACTAACGAAATAAAGTTCTGTTTTCTGAAATGACTTTATGCGTAAAACAAGAACAAATATGGGAAAACAAGTTTATTTTTTCTGACCCCATTTGGAAGAAAAAGAAAAGACCGAAATGTTGCTGCTGTTTAATGCTTAAGATGAGATACGCATGACGAGCTTGCTTTTATTTAACTCTTTATTTGCTGCTAGTCAACCTTTAGTTCTACAGTCAGTGTTAATCTTATATCAAAGGAATGCAGAATAAAGCAGCTCAAGTAATGACTGAAAAAGTATGTCGCTCTGTTCTCTTCAGTCGTGGGGATGATTAGATTTTCACAAACACACGGGTCAATATTGCAGCGGTTTCCAAGGTAACCGATAGTTTGATAAGATGATCCTGTTACACAGCATCATGTGAGTCGTGTCCAGATTTACTGACATCATGCAAAAAAGTGCTGCTCTTGTCTTCCAGTACAAATATCTAAGCTAGTCTTGTTTTCTGAGAAATGTGTCACACTGAAGTGAGTTTACATGCTTAGAACATAAGAGTATGTCAAAATACGTTCTCTTTAATTCTCTTTAAATGTAGCTTTCTTCTTGTTTTGACCACACTGTCATACACTCTGTTGTTCTTCACAGCGATGCCATCGAAGAACCTTTTTTAGTTTGATTCATCATTTTTAAAGAACCATCTCTTCCTTAGCTTTTAAGAATCTGAAGAACCCTCTCTCACCACAAAGAAGCTTTTGTGAAAAGTTGTGGCTTTTTTGAAGGGTTCTTTATGGAACCACTTTATGGAACCAGAAAATGTTCCTCTTCCACGTCATGAAGCACCCTTTATTTTTGAAGAGTGTTTGTGACCCTGGATCCCAAATATCCAAGTTTTTCTTAATAAATAATCTTTCCATTGATGAAAGGTTTTTTAGGATTGGACAATGTTTGGCTGAGATGCAGCTATTTTAATCAGAGGGTGCAAAATATCAAAATATTGAGAAAATCACCTTTAAAGATGCCCAAACACAAGTCTTTAGCGATGGTGCGTTTAGGGGCAGTCGTGACCTAATGGACGAAGAGTCGAACCTGTAACCCGAAGGTCATGGGTTTGAGTCCCAGGTCTGGCAGAGATTGTCGATGATGGGAGTGACTAACCAGTGCTCTCTCCACCTTCAATACCGCGACTGAGGTGTATGTCACTTCCTTTCCTTGTGTTTGTTTGGGGTGTTTTTGTGACAGATCAGGACATTTGTATAATGACACAGATACGACATAGGTATTACAAGGAGAAGGTGACTTTTCAGGACATTCCCCCATGTCCACACTTTTCAAAAAGGGGTAGGTTTAGGTGTAGGGTCAGTATAGGGCAATACCACATACAGTTTGTTCAGTATAAACACCGTTACACCTATGGAGAGTCCCCTTTTTTTTACGAAAACAAACGTGTGTGTTCAGGGTGACTGTGTGTCACAGAGACTGTTTGTGCTGTAATGAATCTCTTGTGAGTGCTGCTGTCGGTCAGTCATGCGCAGCTCGACACACTGATGCCATTATACTGTGTGTCTGCGATCATTGTGCTCATAACACACTCCTCACACACACCGCCAGACTCCCTCACATGATGCTGAAGGACTCATTGTTCCTCGCGGTCAGTCTCTCGGTCTAAATCGTTACTGCGCAAAAACATCATCTCTCCCTGAACTCAGTCATGTCCTCCTCCATTAGATCTGCAGAAAGACAGGATCTCTAAAAAAAGAAATTTTTAACTTTTCCAACTCAAACACCATTGTGCAGTCCATGATACAGATCTCTTCCTCCAGTAAAAAAACGATAGACTTAGGTGTCAGGTGATCCCTTGCGGCTCCAGCCTTCCCATCATGCACCTCTGACAGCTGGTAAGCCTCATGTCTCACACAGACCAGAGCAAACATCAGCCCATCTTCACAAGAGCTTCCAGGTCACACAGATCAAGAAATAATAAAGTACCAAGAACGTTTCTTTCCAGAAGTCAAGAGGAAGCGATAAAAGTGATGCTCTTTCTCGTCACAGATTCCTCAGAAACACATTCAACTCTTTTGTGCGGGTTTATGTGGTTAATGAGGACACAAATGTGTATAATGACATGGGTATGACATAGGTCTTTTATGAGGATATTTTCAGTGTCCCCGTAATTCAAAACGCTTAAAAAATATACTAAATGGTGTTTATTTGAGAATCTAAAAATGTACAGTTTCCTGTGAGGGGTAGGTTTAGGTGTAGGGTCAGTGTAGGACAATACCACATACAGTCTGTACAGTATAAACATCATTACACCTATGGAGAGACCCCATAAATCACAAAAACCTACATGTGTGTGTGTGTGTGTGTGTTGCCCCTCAGTGGTCCTGTGAAGGTTGCTCTGGAAATGTGGCGGGTTACAGATTACAACTTACTAAAATGTAATGAGTAGTGTAACAATTTCAATTACGTTGTTAAAGTAATGTGACTGATTGCATTTGATTACTTCATAATTGCTACATTTATAACATTTTCAACTGTTATTATTTTGAAACATTTAAAGCAGGCGGGAATAACCTTACAGTACTCAACACTGATTGGGGTCCGACTTCTCAAACCCCCTTTGTTACTTTCATTAAGATCGTAATAGTTTCATTTTAAAGCACAGCCGGCACAAAACCAGACTTCAGCAACTCTTTTTACTTTGAGATCGTTCTGAGGTCAAATACAAATGTAAAAGCATAACATAGCTACCGTTTTTAAAATCAAATCTTTGCACAGGGATGATAGCAAACACTACAATGCTTGGGAAGAAACAAGTAAAAATGAATAAATAAACAAAAACCCAAATAAGAAATACAGTTATTGAATAAGCATGTGTCCTATTCCGTAGACTTCGAAAAACATTGGTGTCTTTTATTTAAGAGACTCCAAATCAATTTATGAAAGAAAGTAACTGTAATTAAATTACACAATTTTCTGTCATAATTAGTTTATTTTGTGGGCTAATTAATTTCTGTCATTCTGTATAGTTTCTCCCCAACACTGATCCCCACAGATCTTCAAAGAAACGAGGCAGCTTCATGTAGTTTATTAAAAGATACTCAAATTTAGCAATGCCTGACATGAAATCAATCACAAATGAAATACATTATGTCATGCATTATACCCCTGTTTGTTTTAAACAATTTTAGTGTGTTTCGTTGTTTAGTAGCCAGCATAAGCAAAGTCTTTGACCAAAGACAAAGAGACAAAAAAAAAAAAACATATATGAAATATTCATTATAGCTAAAAAAAATATCTGTATAAAATTATCCATCCATAATTTTCATTTTTTAATGCAATAAACAATCATTACAACAAACAAATACTAAAACAAAGAAATATTATTATTAAATTTAGCAATTTTGTAATTTATCGGATAACAATTATGGATCATTTTAATAGAGACTTCAACAACTTTGTTAGATAAAAGGAATTTTTGTCGACGAAGCCAACTACTTT
>JAUMHQ010000032.1:2392629-2406342 GCA_032361165.1 Enteromius paludinosus | reverse complement strand
TGAGCTGCGTGTCATCTGAAAGTTTTATTAGATCTCGTCAGTTTTCCGCTGGAGCCGCTCTCGTCAGTTTTGTGTTCTGCGCGTGATTCATATGCTCCGCTCTCCGCTCGCGCTGCTGTCAGTTAATGAAGGTTTGATGAAAGAACTCGCGCCTCAATTGGACTCCTGTGATGTCAGAAAGTGGTAAGACTTAGTTTTGTGGACGTTGCCATCGTGGATATTAATATTATTATTTTTAATGGGTCACAGGCGCTTATCCTTTGAATTCAATTCTCATTTAAAATAATCTTGTCAGTTAACAGTTAATAATCGGTGAACGAGCGTCGGTTGTCGGTTATGAGAAATAACCGAAATGAGCATCCCTAACGCAGTGTTATGCTTTATGGAATGCTGAAGTTCACTATGTAGAGGTGTGCCTGATTCACTTACAAAAGCACTGTCCACGGTAGTTTAGGTGCAAGCTCTGTGGAGCACTGGTATAGCGGTAGACCAATCATACAGGACTGCGCCATCTGACCAATCACAGCAGTGAGGGCTCACGGGATTCTTCTAACTGCTTCACACGAGTCGTTTACGAATCATTTAGAAATAGGGTAAAATTAAATCTATTTTTGGAGAAAACTAAAGTGTTTTTGACCTTGCATACACATAAACCTGTTTTAAGAGACTCATAAAACAATATTAGCCACCTTTAAAATGGCATAATAGGGGCACTTTAATACAAACACTGGTTAATAAAATCTATAATAGTATACCAATGATAGTAAAATAACTTGCACATTCATTTAAATATATTATGAAATATATTTCTGGATTTTAAAAATAAAGTGTAACCAAATTCAGCAAATCCAGTGTTTTTATGAAAGATCTAAAATTAAGGATTGAGTTATATGTGTGTAAATGTGTCATGAAAATGCTCAAAACTCTTCATTAGCATTACACTACATGTACATTCCTGGGTTTTTCTGCTAGTGTTTGTGGTGAAATCTGAGCTTGTTTCTGGCAGTTCGGTTGATGTACGCAGCGGTGTTGTACTGTACTGTATGTCGACTGTGTTTAGCAGTGCAGTTGCGTGTGTGTGAGATCTGGCTGTGATTCAGGCCAAACTCCCATCAGTCTCGGCTCAGCGGCATCATAATGAACCTCTTTCTTTCTCATTCACCTCGACTCGGTCACTTTCAGCGAGCCCAGCGTTTTGTGGGCACTGCTGGGAATCGGGGGCTGTGAAAGGGCCCCAGCTCGGGGACTTGGGAACTCGGGCACGCTCATGCTCATTGTGATGAACTGATGTTGTGGCACCTTCCTTTTCTGCAGTCCTTGCATAAAAGCCGTGGCGGCGTGTACCAGCACAGAATTCAATTTCACACTCCAGTTGGGTTGTTGATTACGCTGCCAAATTCAGATTAATGTGCATTTAACGAACATGGATCAGCCAGCGGTGCCGGGTGGGAAAGAGGGTCTCGGGACTTTCTCCGGCCCATAAACACCCTCTCCGGGATGATTGATTAAACAAGTCCACCAGCGTAATTACAGCCGGGGCTCTCATCATCAGGCGCTCAGATGACGGTCCGTGTCATGTCATCTTCTTGTGTTCAGGGCGTGGTGGGAATAATTTAATCTACCGCCCACCGTGACCCTGCAGACCGAGAACGAACCGAGTGAGAGTCAGATCTGTCTTGACTACGCTCTTTCTCATCCTTATGCCTGCTGAAAACACCTCAGCTCTGCTTGTGTGTGTATACACTACCAGTCAGATGTTTGAATAATCTTCATCTAAATGTATACCCTCTTGTTGAGAGAAGGATCGTTTGATTCCAGTATCAGTGTGAGCTGGTTTGTTGTCCTGCTGTAGTGTGACATTGAGTCTGAGTTCCCTCAGCAGGCAGCAGCTCTGTGATAATCGAGCGTTGAGGAACATCGCAGGCCTGGAATCATGAGTGTCTTCTGCTTCTGCTTGCGTTATTCACATTTATAAAGTGTGCATACATTCACACATTTGATCTTAGAGTCTGTGTACGCTTAAATTCACTCATATTAGCACTCATGTTAGTAAATACGCCAGACATTATGGTGCTGATTTATTTTGCACACAAACAGCTCTTAATTGACCAGTTGGCTGGTTTTTGTTTATTGGTATTCAACAGAAATCCAATGTTTTGCAAAAAGAAAGAAGAAGTATGTCCGATGTCTAACCACATTAGAATCACTAAGCAGAATTGGAATTGCTGAAATTGATGCCTGTGATGTTTTGTGTTTGAACGGAACAGGGCGAGTTCGAGCGCGGGGCCCGTGATGGCAGCCCACAGGGGCCGGGGCCCGAGACGTATCAGCGGGTTCCACTCAAACTACCTCAGAGCCACGGCAAGCCCTGTTACCCGGCGGGTCTCCAGTACCACTACCGGCCGGTGCAACCCAGCCCTCCCTACACCCCACAGGGGGCGCACTCGCAGCCCTCCTCGCCCTTCACCCCAGGCCCTGGGGCCTACCCGCCGCCCAGCTGGGGCTCAGCCTCCGAGCAGCCACCCTGCAGGGTTTCTCACGAGCAGTTCCGGGCAGCGCTACAGCTGGTGGTCAACCCGGGTGACCCGCGCGAGTATCTGGACAACTTCCTGAAGATTGGCGAGGGATCCACGGGCATTGTGTGCATCGCCACCGAGAAGCACAGCGGCAAACAGGTGGCCGTGAAGAAGATGGACCTAAGAAAACAGCAGCGGCGCGAGCTTCTGTTTAATGAGGTGAGCGCCCCGGTATCATGATGAGCTAACCGCTGAAGAAACTCTACAGAATAGTCTGTAGAGATCTGGTCCATTAGCTATAGGTAAATAACTAGAGGAAAAACAATGTGCAGGGTAAAGTAACTCTTTGCACTACAAACCAGTGCGTTCATAATAAAGATAAGACATTACAAAACCCAGCTGAAGGAATTGTGATTTTCTACATCCTTCATAAAGTAAGGAACATTCTGTGAAAATGTTACCTTTGCATCTTGGATATTGAGTAAGGCCATGTCAAAGATTAAAATGAATGGCTAAAATCAAACTTTGATGCGTGTTATCTCATAATCAATTCGATTTTCAGACTTAAGCCTGGATTTCACAGAGAGTGACACACCAAATGTTCAATATCAAGCAGCGAAACCGACTGTTTTGTACGGTTAAACATAATGCGATCTTTTTAAACCACAGACTGAACACAATGGAACATTTATTGGTCTTAGGTTGAGCTAAATTGGTATTATCTAACTGTGTTCTTATATGTAACACCTGACAGCTATTCAACCCGAATCATTACATACCATTCTAAGTTATCTGACATTATCCAAATGAACTCTGAGTTCTTGACATATTTCATTAACGTTTTCTAATTCAACGTTGCATGTTAATGCTTTGATCAGAGATGATCAGACACAGGTCTTTGAGAGTTTGTTCATCTGCTTACAGGTGGTCATCATGAGAGACTACCACCACGAGAACGTGGTCGACATGTACAACAGTTATCTGGTCAGTGATGAACTCTGGGTAGTGATGGAGTTCCTAGAGGGCGGGGCCTTGACTGACATTGTCACTCACACCAGGTAAGAGTCTGAACAAGCTGACTTCATGCTCATTCATTCACTGATTCATCTGATCTTTCGATTCAAAGTATACCAAGATCCAAGTGAAAAGGACTAGGCCTCGTGTTTGTTTGTCAGAAATACCCAGAACGACGTCTTAATCGCACAGACACTATTTAAACTGAACTGAGCTGAGGATGACTTCACTGAATCAATGATCAACTGACTTTTGTCCTTTTGCTTTATTGACACACTATTTTTCTATTTATTTACTTTAGAGCTGCTTTGACACAATCTGTATCGTTAAAATCGCTACAGTATATAAATAAAAGTGACTTGACAACATGTTTTGGTCTTATTAATAGTGAACATGTTTAACACGTTTCACTGTGGTCGACTTTGATCCAATATGAAACTGAGAGTAATATTACACTTCTGCCACTGATTTATGCAGCGGTTTGTGTGCAGCGTTATCTGCTGGAGACAATAGTCCAGTGATGAATTATTATTGTGAAAGTTTGTGGTGGAGTTTGTTTTAAACGCTGCCTCTGCTCTCGAAGCGTCTGCATAATTACAGTAATTGGCGTTGTTCGTCAGTTCGGTGTTGCGCGGTGTGGGACTGTAATTGCACGCTTTCAGAGACATGCGTGACCCGCCGACACGACACGCTTCCATCCCACCGCAGCTTGTGTTTCTGATGCGATTTATTTCTGTCCTGTTTGAGACACTAATAGAGACACTCGTGTCTACATAGACAGATCCCTTCTTAGGCAGCATCCTGACACACGGTTCAGATGGATCATGTGATGTTCACAGCCAATTCCCTCTAAGGTTTAACTAGAATTATTTTGACTAATTTCATTATATTTTTTGTTCCACATTTTCACATTCACATTTGTTTTCATTACAACAATAATCAGAGATAGAAGGTGTAAGAGTAACAATAATGCAGACATTATTAGAAGAAAACAATGAGATCTACAGTTTTTCACTACTGTTTAGATACTGCTATGGTTTTTATTCATACTTTGAAGTATTTTTTATTTTCATATTTTCAGTCTTTATACTTTCAATTAAAATTTTTATTTATTTCTAGTAAGTAATTCTGTCTGTCTGTGTTTACAGTGTTTACCAGTTTAAATCAGTCACCAGGTTTATCCAGATCCAGACCCATTCAGTCTGAGGAAGAAATAACGACTGTATCCGATCACCTGAACCATGAGTCAGATAGACTCATGTGGACGATTGAGTATGATGGAGTAAGAGGAAGTCGGGTGGAGTCAGATGGAGTCAGGTGGAGACGGATGGAGTTAGATGGAGTCAGATAGAGTAGGATGAAGTAAGTTGGAGTTGATTGTAGTCGGATGGAGTCAGATGGAGCTGGGTAGAGTTGGGTGGAGTCAGAGTGGGTTGGAGCCAGATCTAGTCGGTTAGAGTCAACTGGAATTGGGTAGAGTCAGATGAAGTTGGTTGGAGTCAGGTTGAAGTTAGATTGAGTCCGGTGGATTAGCATAAAGTCAGGTGGAGTGGAGTTGAGTCAGATGGAGTCAAATGGAGCTGGGTGGAGTCAGATGAAGCCAGGTGGAGTTGAGTGGAGTCAGATGGAGCCAGGTGGAGTTGAGCGGAGCCGGATGGAGCCAGGTGGAGTTGAGTGGAGCCGGATGAAGTCAGATAGAGCAGGGTGGAGTTGGATGAAGTCAGGTGGAGTCAGATGGAGCTGGGTGGAGTTGGGTGGAGTCAGATGAAGTCACGTGGACTCGGGTGGAGTCAGAGTGGGTTGGAGCCAGATGGGGTCGATTAGAGTCAAATGGAATTGGGTAGAGTCAGATGAAGTTGGTTGGAGTCCGGTTGAAGTTAGATTGACTCCGTTGGATTAGCATAAAGTCAGGTGGAGTTGGGTTGAGTCAGATGGAGTCAAATGGAGCTGTGTGGAGTCAGAGGAAGCCAGGTGGAGTTGAGTGGAGTCAGATGGAGCCAGGTGGAATTGAGTGGAGCCGGATGAAGTCAGATAGAGCAGGGTGGAGTTGACATTAAGTCAGGTAGAGTCAGATGGAGCTGGATGGAGTTTAGTGGAGTCAGATGGAGCCGGGTGGAGTTGAGTGGAGCCGGATGAAGTCAGATAGAGCAGGGTGGAGTTGGCATTAAGTCAGGTAGAGTCAGATGGAGCTGGATGGAGTTTAGTGGAGTCAGATGAAGCTGGGTGGAGCTGGGTGGAGTCAGATGGAACCAGGTGGAGTTGAGTGGAGCCGGACGAAGTCAGATAGAGCAGGGTGGAAATGGATGAAGTCAGGTAGAGTCAGATGGAGCTGGGTGAAGTCGGGTGGAGTCAGATAAAGTCAGATGGTCTGAGTGCACAGGATCAGTGTTCTTCAGTGCTGTTACTCGTTTCTCATGTGCTGTGGTCTGATGTTGGTGTCGCTGGGTTCCTGCCAGAGCAAAAGCTGATCTGTACCAGAGTGTGTGGGCTGTTCAAAGAGCGCCGTGTTTTCAATTAACAGCAGACTGTAATGAGGCTCCTGATAGATTAGCAGCACACCGAGCTGTTTGTATTAATGCAGAATCTGGAGGTGTTTGAGGCTGATCGGTGTGGGTTCGTGAGTCTGACACTTCTTGTGAAGTCACTCATTAAACTGATAGCCGCGAGTGAGAGCTGTGATTGATGAGTGTTTAAACACGTTTATATTCAAATACAGCCTCACTGATGAACTACAACACATGATGGAAGAACTACTTGTGTATATGTTGTTGATTTATTGGATTAAACCATTTATTGAATGTTAATGTCTTTTAGATTTCTGTCCAGGTTGTTGCCGTGATTTAACACGAAAAAGAGGCTCTTTCTGGATCAGTTTTTTTAAATAATCCTATTTATTGTTATTTTGTTTATTATTATTTATTTTGGAAAGACTTTACAATAAGGTCCCATTAGTAATGCGTTAACTAACACTAGCAACGGGCAATGCAGTTGTTATGGTATTATTTATTAATTTTTCTTACATTTATTTAATAAAAATACAACTGTAAGTTGTTAGTTGAAGTCAGCTCAGATCCATTAATTAATGTAAACAGATTCAACTTTTAATTTGAATCAGGTGTTAGTAAATGTTGAAATAAGCTTTTCATTGTTCTTTTAATGCAAATAGTGTTACTATTTCTTATTTTCATCTGATTTTTATTTATGTTTGGCTGTCAGTCTGTCTGAGCAGGTTTGTTTGTGGCTGCAGTATTCTGTATGTCACTGTATGTGGAGAACGAAGCAGTGAATGTGGTTTTGGAGACAAAAGTGCCCTTCATGGATCTCCTTGTGAGGCATCGTTCATCAGAGTAATTGCAAACACGTCCCGTTTGCGCATAACAGCGCATTAGTGTTGAGGAGGAGCGGGAGGCACACACACATGGCAGTGTGTTCCCCTCCAGTGAAGCCAGAGCCACAGCCGCAGGCGAGACAGATGAGAGCGCGGCGGACAGCTGGGCCTCACACACACACACACACACACACATGTAGGTTTTTTGTGATTTATGGGGACTCTACATAAGCATAATGGTGTTTCTACTGTACAGACTATATGTGGTATTGTCCTACACTGGCCCTACACCTAAACCTACCCCTTACAGGAAACTGTGTGCATTTTTAGTATGTTTTTAAGCCTTTCCATTACGGGGACACTGAAAATGTCCTCATAAATCACCTTCATATTGTAATATCTATGTCATACAAATTTACAAATTTGTGTCTTCATAAACCACATGCACACACACATATGCTCACACTCCACTGATGGAGTCACGACTCTCACAAGTCTTTCTGCTCCTCCCTTTGTTCTGCTGCATTGTTGGAGACGCACTGCTAATAACACACGGACTCCTCTCTGTGTTTGTGTGTACTGTATGTTATAGTGTGTGTGTGTGACTGTGTGTTTATAGTGTATGTGTGTGCCGCTGCTGAAGGTGGATCTGTGATAGTAGATGCTGAAATTACAATTTTATTTTGCATTATTGACACATTATTTCCCTAGCAACTGTGTTTGTCTGGTCTGGTCTGCTCAGCTCACGTTCATGAGGAGATCTGATGATTCTTCCAGGGTTGTTTAGTTGGGTACACTTAATGTCGAGCGATTATTGTTGATTTGATTGCACAGATACTATTTAAACTGAACTGAGCTAGACAATTGCATCTCTGAATTTAGTAAAACTCCAAACATTGAATGTTTCATTTTGTCCTGATACATTACCGGCACTCTGTTTGATACCGTTAAGTGCTTTGACACAATCTGTATTGTTAAAAGCTCTCTATACTGTAAATAAAGGGGACTTGACTTGATTGTGTTCTGTTGACAGGATGAATGAGGAGCAGATCGCCACGGTCTGTCTGTCGGTGCTGAAGGCACTCTCTTACCTTCACACACAGGGCGTCATACACCGAGACATCAAGAGCGACTCCATCCTGCTCACCAGCGACGGACGGGTGCGCCACCGCAGACATCACAGATACATACTGATACGAGGTTCGAACTTGTCTTCTAAAATTAGCATTTTTTTCAGGCTCCTATGTGGTTTTTCAGTAATTTCACTTTCATGGCAATGAATAAGTTCTTTTAAAGTTATAAACATATGGAGCCTGATAAAAATGCTAATTTTAGTAGAAGTTTTCAAACAGCACTTAGAGGTTATATATATAAATAAATAAATCATACAAATAACTTGAATAAAATGCAATACAAATATAATGTTATTTAAGACACACACACACACACACATAATTTGATTTTGATATTGTATTATCAAATTATATATTAAAAATTGTGCATTTATTATGTTTTATATAAAATAATTACATTTGCTTTAAATCATATCGTAAAAGCAATGCAATATAAATATTTTATAATTCTGTTGTGTTTAATCGTTATGAATATTCAGCACATGTCTGAGGCATCATCATCATCTCTCTCTGTGTAGTTGCACACACAAGTGTGTTTATTGTGGTTTATTGTGAGGGCAGAAAAGTGATCGGGGCAATTAGCAACTTCACTAGTTCCAAGCAATTAAATCGTGTCTCCCACCTTGTAATTAGCTGGGAGAACATGACAAATGAAGGGGCGATTAGTGGCTAATCAGCTTTGCGTTGTGCTGTTCGTGATGCTCTGGCGTTTCTGTGTTCAGATCAAGCTCTCGGACTTCGGCTTCTGCGCTCAAGTGTCTAAAGAGGTTCCCAAGAGGAAGTCTCTGGTGGGAACGCCGTACTGGATGGCTCCGGAGGTCATCTCCAGACTGCCCTACGGCACGGAGGTACGGTTAGCGATGGTGATGGCGTGATGGCTAACGGTCAGTGCTGATCTGTGGTTTGTGTCCGCAGGTGGACATCTGGTCGCTGGGCATCATGGTGATCGAGATGGTGGATGGAGAGCCGCCGTATTTCAACGAGCCGCCGCTACAGGCCATGAGACGGATACGAGACAACCTGCCCCCACGACTCAAGGAGTCTCACAAGGTGTGTCTCCGATGCACTTACGTTCCTCTCTGATTGACAGCAATGCTCTGAAACTCATTTATTCCTCAAACACCCGTCACAACGTTCTCATTAAATGGAAACTTTATAGACAAAGCAGCTCTGAGCTTACAAACGCTGAAAAGTGATATAAAAACAATGTGTTCTGTCGCGTTCGGTGCAGGTGTCGTCGGTCCTGCGGGCGTTCCTGGACCTGATGCTGGTTCGAGAGCCGTCTCAGAGGGCCTCGGCACTGGAGCTGCTCCAGCACTCGTTCCTGAAGCTGTCGGGACCCCCGGCCTGCATCGTCCCTCTGATGCGCCACTACCGCCACCGCTAGACTGACGTCTTCTCACGCTAACTACGAAGATGTATTTTAGAGCAATTGTAAGTTTTACTTGTACAGTTTTGATAAACGGCAGTATTTTTGTTGTGATGTTACCATGGTGAAATGGGCAGTATTACCTAGAACCTGCGAGTTTCTGTAAAATAACAATAACAATAATAATAAACTTTCCTACTGTTTATATTTGGTTTTTTTGAAGATGGCCGTTGCAGACAGATGAATCCGAATATATTTATTTATTATACGTTTGTAGGTCGCGCCAGAGTTTTCTACGCTGGTTTCGTTCTGGTTTTCAGTAGTATGGCCTTTTCACGCTCATTGTCACGCGCGATCTCTAGCAATATTCGGCACAATCCTCGCGTGTTTTCTCGTGGCGTCTCACCCGTGTCTCATGGCTCACTGTGATCTGGAAATGCGTGTTTCTGTAGGACTCTTCAGATCCGCTGTCGCGTCGCTATTGTACGGTGATCCTGCATGTGTGTCACTAAGAGCTGCTTTCAATAAAAAAACACAAACGCACGTGTCCTGCTGTGCTTCATTCTGACTCTTATATAAACGTGGGGTTTTCTTCACAGGACTTTTCATGATTCAACGAGGGAATAAACCGCAACCCCGTGAATGACGTCATCTATTTTTACAGTATGTAACACAATCAAGGCATCAGAGGAGGTTTTACACAGCTCGATAGACATAATGGAAATAATTTGATGAGGAAAAGAAAAAAACAAAACCAAAACTCCTAAACAAGTTATATTACTGAAGCTGCTCTGAAACTTAACGTAAAAATAATGACAACTACTGTAAACACAAAATTACAAAAAACTATTATTGAAAAATATTATAACGAAATGGAAAACAAAATTCGAAATAAACCACAAATTGTAACAGTGTAACAATCTAATATGTATGATACGGTTACAGTTTTCGTTTGATAACCCAAAAGGCTTATAAAAACCTCCAACAAACTCTTTTATCTGATGCCTGGCTCCATTACTGCATCTTCTGACGGTGACTTCACGGAGAACGAGCCATTAGTTTCATGATTCTTTTGTGTTCTTGAAACAAGTCTACCACAAATTATTCCTAAATTTGCAAGAAAGCATCAAAGCTTTGACCGAATTTGTCATTAAATTCCAAGTTTACAGCAATTCTACTTCTGTGCAGTTTTGAAAGCATGACGCACCAAAGAGAGTTCGGCAAAAAATGAACGTTTATTGACGCACCACATTTGAATATGAACATGCTGGGATGAGATCTGAGCTGCAGCGTGAGGATCGAGCGCAGAAACAGGAATACACCACACATACAGCAAAACGTGAGCTTGAACAGAACTTCTGAAGAACATAAAGCATAAATCACTGGCCGGCAGAAGCAGTGTTTTTAATTCAGCGCCGGTGATGTGGGATCAATAAAGCCCGAGACTCCAGACATTGATCTAAGAGGATCGCAGCTCATTTGTGGAAATCTTTAATGCCAGTGATGTTTCTGCTGTCCGGCCGCTTCTTATTGATTTCCCATTCATCTCCGTGTCGTGTTTGATTCTGATGGATCTAAACCTTCAGTTCGCCCTTTTTCAGCTGGAAAAGAAAAACCTCAAACATCTTTTGAACGGAGAAGAACAGAAGTCATTCTGTGCTGTGTCACACACACTTTAGTACATGGACAGACATTTAGCAAATCATTACAAATTTAATAATCACAAAATAAGCAATCTTAAAATAATCTTCTATAAATAGTACTTTATTTGTATCCTTCAAGCAATCTCTATTTTTGCAGTGCTAGACGATCGTGTGGTAAACGACATACGTGATGAGTGCAGAGGTTACAGGACATTTAACACCTAGACGAGACATCTTTATGAAAACCCCATTCCACCACAGTCATTTAAAAAAGTAAAGGTAATATCAGCTTTTTAACTTTGCGATATAAACAGTATTGCACAATATAAATTCATAATTTTGAGGAAAAAGTCAGAATTACAAGATTTACACATTTTTTTCTCACAATTCAATTATTAGTCTCTTTTCCAGAAGTTTGCATTTTGCAATTAAGATTTTTTTCTCTGAATTCTAAAGTTTACATCACGCAAATAATTTGTATTAAATATTATATATATATTTTTTACATTTCTAAATTTACATTTTGCACTTTTATTTTCACCTGAATTCTATGATTTTATCAAGCAGCTAATAATTTTCCTCAGATTTCTTCATCTTTTCTTCATCTGTTTTTCAGCTATGGAATAAATAACATAAAAGGTAATTACAACTGGTGCATTCTTTAAATTCTATAGTGGAAATGGGCTTCCATAGGACACACAGAACCCAGAAAAAAAAAAAGAGTTCCAGCGAGGTGCATTGAGATCTCTGGATGGATGCGTGTGCATAGAGAGTCTTCACATGTTCTTGTAGAGCGAGCGGTCACGAGGAAGCTGTGGCTGCTGCGAAGCACTCAGTTTGAGGTGGAAGTGATAAACAGAGACGGTGATGACGATGATGAGGCCCAGGATGAGACCCAACACCAGCGGCAGGGTCTGCTCCAGCTGCTCCCGCTGGTCCGTGATGCATTTATACGCTGCAGGAGAAGACAGCCGCCTGTCATTCACACAGTACAAACCAACACAGCCTAAAACTACATTTACACAGTCATTTTCTTATGCTGTTTCACACCTCGAGAATCGGTTGTGTGTAAACATGTTTGAATCACTGACATCAGCACTGAGATTAAAAACGCAAGGTGCCATTGATACACACACTTCTTGTCCTCAACCTCCTCTCAAGAAACATCTTTATCGTAAAATAATAGAATATGATAGTGTGAACCTGAAAAGAAAACTTCTGTCTGTCAGTGGTTTGGATCTGAAATACTAGACGATTACAGCACTGAAAATCAGTGTGGGAAACACATTTAACCCTCATCAGGTTTAACATCACAGACAGCAATAAAGACTACTAAGCACAAATAATATCATCTTTATTAGTTGCTTTATATTGCACCTGTGCATGTGTTATGACGATAAAAAATGTGTTGGAAAAAGTATTTGTGTCGAATTGAACCCTAATACAATAGAGGAAAATTATTACATTTTTCACGCATTTTCTGTTTCTGAGCAGCTACAATAGAGGTTTGCTGTTTTTACATGACTCTTTTTGGCAGACTGCATGGGGTGAATTGGACTCCAAACACAGAAATTGAATGTGGTTTGTAACCCAATAGCAAGGCTTTAAACACATCGACGCAGACTGAAGCATTGGTTTTGCTCACTCAGCAGAGTGAGAGGCGCCCCGCGGGACCCTGCTTTTGTTTCTGCGCTGAAGAAACGGCCCATAAATCACCAGGACTATAAAAGGAAGAGTAACACTCACTGCAGTAAACAGCCATTTCACCCTCAGCATGAGAGAACGACACGCTCCAACACACACTCAGCCTGCGGGTCACTGACGGGTCAGCGCTACTAACCACAACCTACTAACCCACCCACAGTATCGAAGCACATAACCACCGCATTTAACCTCAAAAACACAGCATCAAAACCACTGCATTGGAACACAAATCCAGCAAACAACTCCAAAAAACTAAAACAAACCACATAAAAACCATAATGAACCAATAAACCACCGCATCCAACCACTGAACACTGCATTGAACCACTAAACCACCGCATTAAGGTTGGGTCGATAGACGATGCCATTGTCCATCGCTGATGGTCGATCACGATGCTGAGCCGGCATCGCGATCCTCCGCTCAATCCTCTCTCACCTGCTCACTCGAAGTTGCGCATCCAACCACTAAACCACAGCATCCAACCACTAAACCACCGCATTTAACCACTAAACCACAGCATCCAACCACCGCATCCAATCACTAAACCACCGCATCCAACCACTAAACCACCGCATCCAACCACTAAGCATCGCGATCCTCCGCTCAATCCTCTCTCACCTGCTCACTCGAAGTTGAACAGTTTTGTCAGACGTGGGGCAGGGCTTGGTGTTTTAGTTACCACCCCCACTCGCCGCCTACGGTGTTTCACATTAGACATCTAACCACTACTAAACCAACGCATTCAATCACTAAACCACCGCATCCAACCACAGAATCCAATCACTAAACCTCCGCATCCAACCACTGAACCACCGCATCCAACCACTGGACACCACATCAAACCACTAAACTACCGCATCCAACCACTAAACCACCGCATCCAACCACCGAATCCAATCACTAAACCTCCGCATCCAACCACTAAACCACCGCATCCAACCACTAAACCACCGCATCCAACCACCGAATCCAATCACTAAACCTCCGCATCCAACCACTAAACCA
>JAUMHQ010000032.1:2345242-2365383 GCA_032361165.1 Enteromius paludinosus | reverse complement strand
TATTTTATAATGTTCAGTGCTTTGCTACAATCTGTATTGTTAAAAGCGCTATATAAATAAAAGTGACTTGACTTGACCTCGAGCTTACGAGGGCTCATGGCCACTGCTTGTGCATAGGGCCCAGAATTTGGTGCTACGCCCCTGGCCTTATGCATAGAGCTGAAATTTTTTATATTATAATTCCACACTTGCAGTGCCATGCATATGCAGTCTAGACCACTACATTGATTATAAAAGGAATATTCTAGTTCTGTCACACTGCTTGCAGGGTTGCAATGGCCTGCATGCAGTATGAGTTAAATTAATTATAACTGGAGCATTGTAGCTGTGTTTATTGCATGCCTGCTTTGTTCATTGTGACCAGAGCATTTTAGTTTTATTGCATTTCTAACTTGCAGTGTAACAGGCTCACACACACACACACTTGCAGCATAGAAAGCTTTTCTTGATTTTAGCAGGATCGTTTTATTTGTTACATTTACAACACTTGCAGATTAGTCAGTGTTGTTGATTTCAAACTGAAACTTTCTGGTTCTTCTGTAGTGCACACTTGCAATGTCATGCATTTGTACTGTACAGCTTCATTGGTTATAAAAAGAATATTATATAGTTTTTAGGGCTGGGCGATATATATCGTACAATATATATCGCCCAGCCCTAATAGTTTTGTCTCTCTTCTTGCAGTGTTGCAATAACATGCACTTAATGCACGTGAGTTTAAATATAACAGAAACATTCTAGTCGTGTTTTCTTCCAATGCTGCGTGCATTTAATATAGAAAGCTTTGTTGATTGTAACAGTAATTTGACACACTTGCAGTGTTGCATGGTTATGCAATATGAAAAGCTTCATTGATCATATCATTCATCGATTATATAAGTTCTGTCAGTGCAGTTAAATTACAACTGCAACATCTAAGCTGTGTTTTCTTGCAGCGTCACATACTTGCAGTGTAACTGCTTTGCTAATTCTAACAGGAACACTTCAGTAATGTTGCATTTCTCACTTGCAGTGATGCAGGATCACACACTGGCAGTGTTCTAGGTTTTCTGCATTACACCCTTGCAGTTATGCATGTGATTTGCAGTGCTGGTAATGTCATTAATTCAAACATTCTAGTTTTGTTGTGTTCACTTGAAGTGTTGCACAGTTGCATACTTGTGTTGCATTTCTCACTTGCAGAATAGTCAGCTTTGTTGATTTTAAGCTGAAATGTTCTGGCTCTGTTGCACATTTTGCTGGGTCATGCGTTTGCAGTGTAGACAACTTCATTTATTATTTAAGCACGGTTTTACTTTGCTTGCAGGGTCACAATGACAAGTTAGTTTTGTTGCATTTCTCGCTTGCAGTGCTTGTCATACAAACTACACAAAATATACAGCATTTTGGTTGGTGATGTTTAACCTTTGATATCAACGACAGATACTTTTTTCTTCTTTTTATATAAGATACTTTTTTTCTCTGCTGCTAACCAGTTGACTGTAATATCTTTCTCTCTTTCTTTCTTTAGAGCCGTAATGCATTCAAAGTACCCAGCTTTTGGACCCTAAAGGACGTCAAAGCCAATGAGACGCCAGTAAATCTTACAAAGCCAGAAACGCCATAATCATCTACTCTAGAAACAGAATGGAAGATCTGCCTTCTTGACGAGTCATGATGCATAAATATCCACGGTGTATTGATGTACCTACATAGACACAACCACTTTCGTTTGACCTTTCACATTTGGACGCCCCACTTAAAGAGATCTATTTAACCGGCAGACCCAAGATGCCCGGCGTCCATCGGTTGTGACCGGAGATTGGCGGCAGCATGCGTCCATGGGCGGGCTCCTGGCGCTGGATAGCGCTGGTCCTGCTGGCCTGGGGGACGTTGCTCTTTTATATCGGAGGACATCTGGTGAGAGACAACGAACATGCGCCGCGCTCCAGCCGTGAGCTGGCGAAGATCCTCACCAAGCTGGAGCGACTGAAACAGCAGAACGAAGACCTGCGGCGCATGGCTCAGTCACTACGGTAAACCAGCTTAATGCTTTGCATCTAATTTGCTGATTGTGCACATCTGACTTTTTTTGAGGTGCTGATTCCAAACTTAGCATCTGTTTTGTTAAATGTCACAATGTCTTCCAAAGTATGTGCATTTTGTATTATGGTGTTTGAATGGCAAATATATTCTAAAGTGCCATTATGCCCCGTTTCTGTTTAAAGAATAGTTCAAAATTATCTTTTTTGTTCCAGAGCTGAAAACATAACAGCATGGAGAAATGGAACAACATGAGGATGATAAAATAATACCAGGCATTTCATTTTTAAGCTGAATTATTCATATAACTTTGGCATCTATGCTAGGAAGACCAGCTGAGATGAGGATGAGATCATATGATTTATGCTGGCCAGTGATGCTTTTGTTGCAGGTAATCCATTGTGTTTATTTTGTTAGAAAAGAGTCGTTCACACAGGACATGTTTTCTGTGTAAAAGCAGCTTGACAGATTTGAAGAAAACAGAAGTTGAGCGACTGTATTTTTAAGATGACCCAGCATCACATTCACTGCTCTTGTCTGCTGTAATTGTGTTGTTGAATTACTGTCTTCTGGGAGCTTTTTTTCTCAGTAAATATTGATGTATGCATACAAGTATTTACATTTTTAATTGACAGACTTAGCGAAAGGGTTTGGCATAAAGGTGTATTGTGTATTATAGATTAATTTGTCTGTAAATATTATATTTGTGAAGTCGTTCTACTATGTGCAGCGTTTGACCCGCTTCTGTCTGATGTGATTTTTAGTACCCTGGATACAATGTCAGCTCTTGTGCTCCCAAACAGAACAAGAGAAATGGAAACATATGAATTCTGTACACATAAAATCCCATGTTCATAATCTTCTAAATGCATAAATGTCAGTATAATACTATTTTAATACTAATATTAAAATGTAAATGTTTTAGCTAACATTTATTTTTAATTACCCAACTTAAATCTCAAATTATTTAATATATTTATAACAATATACTTGTTTTATGTTTTGTTTACATGCTGTGTGACAAAGTGACAAAATATGATAATTATAAGAACCTTTTTAAAATAATGTATATGTGTATTATTAGATTGTTGTTTTAATATTTATGAATTATATTAGAAAAAAAACGTGTTTATAAATGTTTTTCTTTGTTTAATGTGAAGTGCTACAATCTTAATATTACATTTGTTTGCACATCACTAATATTAATAATACAACTGTAATGTTTTAATTAACCCATTTTTATTACCTAATTACCTAACTTAATTCAAATGCTAAAACCAAATCACTATGTAGACTGAAATCATTTATTGTATGAATATTTTATTTTTATTTAATCATAATGTTAATAATAATTAGAAAAAATTATAAAAACAAAATGTTAACACATATTTTGATAAATGTAGACATGTAAACATAACCAACCTGGTCTCATAAAAATATGTCATTTTTGTGCAACACAGTTTTTACGTGCCTTACTGCATGCTCCTCGTCTCTCAAATACATCTCTTTACTCCATGAGCTACCAAACAAACCTAAAACACATAGATATGGAGCTGGATATGCGTGATGCTAACATTTAAAAGCATCAGTTTTCAAATCTCCGAGCATAAAAATGTATTGTTTTGAAGTCATAACATGATATATCTACTTATTCTAAGTAATTGTGCAAAAATTGCACTTTATTAATCGAAACTCATGTGTGAAAATAAATAAAAGGTGTCAGAGTTTTACTGCCTTTTGGAAACCGCAGTGATATGTACTTGTTGGTACATATGTAGTGTCTTGCTAAAAAAGTGCACCAGGTAGAATATAGCGTTTAATTTTAAAAGCGCTTGTTTCAGTATTTATTTTTAATTTCCTAACTTTAAAATGTTCAAATCTTACTGTAAACTAAAATGTTTTTTCCCCTCAATAACTATTTTTATCGAGGCACACAGAGTAGATGACGTGATGGGTGACTCAGAGCTTGACTGCAGCGGGACGGAGCGTGAAGAGTTTTGCTGGATGTTCTAGAGAGACATGAGGGAGGTTTTCTAAAGTTCTGGTGGAAAAAGTCAGTATCTAAGTTTCTAAAGAGTTTATACTGTGGAGAAAAGACTGAGGGTAATTTGGTGCTGTCGTGCTTTAATTGGGTGACTTTAGACGCTGTACAGCAAATGTCAGAGGACTGGGCAATATTTTTGAGAAAGAGAAGTTGCAGAGGACCTGGAGACAGCGCTGCTGTTAAAATGATCATCAATGAAATAGGACTGCAAAGTTAATTGAAGAAATAATTACAGATTACAGCTGCCACGATTAACCAGTTTTGAAAAGTGTTGATTACAGCGCAGTGCTGTTAGGGAGGCCTGCTTGAAACTGTAACATACGAGCATGTAGTTGAAAAACAGCTCCTCTATGGATCCAAAAAGTCAATCTAAGGCCCATAAGCAGTGAATAGAGCTACTCGGGAGATTTGTCTTTGTCGGGTTGAAGGAGGGCCGCTTATTTCAGATATAAATCCCGATCTGATCAATGTCTTCTGTGCTTAAATTCCAAACACATTGTCCATCGTAGCTCTTGTGTGTCTTCCAGCCTCAATCGGGTCTCAGTCTCGCATTGATCTGCTCTAAACCTGGAGGTCCACGATATCAATCCCAGATCTCTGATAGGTCCAGCAGCATCCTTGGCCTATGAAACTGAAGGAATATTGATTATGAAACAGCTGTATTTATTAGTGGGGTTTACTAAGGCAAGATTCACTAGGACTAGCGCTCATACTGTACTTTTGACTCTTTATGAAGAGTTCAGAGCAAAAGCCTCTTAGTGCCATCTGACATCTTCTTTCAAATTGAGCATTTTTCTCAGACTCCTAAATTTAAGTTCAGTTACTTCTCTTTAATGGCAATGAAAAGAACCTACTCGTTGCTCCTTGATTAAAGTGAAATTACTGAATATGAGAGCTTTAGAAAAATACTCATAGCAACAAATGTTGTTGAGAACCTCTCCTTTCTCCTAAAAATGATTAAGTAAATATCTTCAACAAAGCAATGGCTGAAGGCACTTAAGTGTTTTATTCCATTTGTTCATGCACATACTGCTATCATAAAATAATGGTCAAAATTTACTGGATACATTAACATGGGAATTGATGCTCAAAGCAATAAAATGTTTGCAGCCTTTGCTGATGTGAAATGGAATGGTCTTTGACAACTGCCTGTGTGTGTGTGTGTGTGTGTGTGTGTGTGTGTGTGTGTGTGTGGTGCATTGTTATGAAGCTTTCTCCACGCATCATAATGTTGATTTGTTTCATAGAGACTCAGAGATCACCCTCAGGCAGGCTGAAGATATGTGCGCTTTCTGTCAATAGCATTATATGTGCAATTAAAATTGCCACGAGCTCTGGAAAATATTCAGCCACAGACGTTCCTCATATTGGCATTTACCAAAAACACACACAACAAACACAGAAAACGAAATAGCTTCTCTTCACTAAAAGGTCTTTTATGATTAAGAATAGCGTCTGCTGCACTTAATATGCACAGCCAGACTTTGACTATCAGCAGGAAAGTTCACTCATACTGCAGCCCATTTAGTATTGTGTTGACACGACATTTGAGATGATTGCTAGGGCATTGTCATACGGTTGATAGGTTGTTATGGTGCTTTTAACACAGTATTGTGTGGTTGCTAGGATGTTATAGATGGCTTGTTATAGGTATATGTTGCTATTCATTTACTGGGAGGCTCTGGATGGATATAAGTTTGCTATATAATTGCTAGGGTGTTCTGGATGTTGCTATGCAGCTATTAGTGTGTTCTGAATGCTTGACCAATCTTGCTGTACAGTTGCTAGGGTGTTCTGAATGGTTGTAACTTGTTGCTGCACAGTTGATTTGGTGTCCTGTATGGTGGTTATGTAGTTTCTTGTGTATTCTAGACTGTAGTAATGTTGCTAGGGTGTTCTGGATGATTGTTACGCGTTGCTATGCTGTTGCTTGTTTGGTCTGGAATGTTATACACGCAAGGGGGTTCGGAATAAATGTTATGTTGCCATGCAGTCGCTAGGGTGTATTCTGGATGGTCGTTACTCATTGGTAAACAGTTGCTAGGGTGTTCTGGATGATTCTAACATGCTGATATGCAGTTACTATGGTATTCAGAGCATTTTCTTACTGGTCCCATTGAAAAGAGGTCTCTGTGGTATTCTGGCGTGTAGATATGGCTCGGGTTCTGGGGGATTTTTTCCACCTATTTCATCATCCAGCAGGTGAAAACCTTCAGTCTGATTGCTTAAAAAAGTAACAGCACACTTACCATAGGATAAGAGGTTTGTTCGTATTCGCTAATCATTTCACAGTATTTCGATCTTCTTACCTCGTTTTTATCGCCGTATCTGTGTGATCCTCAGGCTTCGTCTCCCATCATCATCATCATCATCTTCTGACTAATCTCGCGACCCTTGTAATTTCCTCTCGGAGCGCTGCATGCGGCAGTGACTGACAGTAATTCACTCAGTGTAATGTCATTTGGCCGCCGTTCCCTCCTGTATCAGACTCCGATTTGCTCTGCATCAGCAGTTCTGAAGTTCTGCCCCTCTGATGCTGGTGTCTCACACTCGTTAGATGGAATTGAACTGAGCTTTTCTGCACTCTAATAACATGTTTCATTTATGCTTAAATTCAATAGTCCTCAGGCATTTTTCAGTCGCATATATTTCTATATATATATAGCTCCCATTTGCATATATTGCAGATATATATTTGTAGCCTTGAACGCAGAACCATCTGCGCTCTTTGAAGTCTGTTTCGAGTATCTAGCAGTTGGTACCAGACGGGAGCTGATAGGGTCTTTGTGTAATCTCTAGATGAACGTTCAGGGGCCGAGGGGAAAAGAGTGTCACTGCAAACACCTGAGGGCCACCAGCTTCCAGATTTCTCTCTTTTTTTCCGCTCTGGCTGTGCAGTCCAAATAATTTCCTCTCTGTAGGGTTCCTAAATATTTAAAGGGATAGTGCACCCTAAAAATTAATATTGTGTCATCATTTTCTCATCCTCATGTTCCAGACTTGTGTGAGTTTGTTTCTTCTGTAGAACACAAAAGAAGGTATGTTGGTAACTGAAAAGTTGACGGTGGCCATTAACTTCAATAGTATGGAAAAACTATGGAAGTTAATGGTGATAAACTGTTTCGTTACCCACATTCTTTAAAATAAGTTTTTTTTGCGTTTAACAGAATAAAGAACTTCATACATTCTTTATGCATTGAAGAATGTTGATAACCAAAGAGTTGACTTCTATGGGAAACAAATACTATGGAAGATTCATGTTGGTGAATGACCAACATAACCTCATTAGTATCTGCAGGTGTTTATGAAATGGATTCTATAGCTCTTTATCATGACGCAAACCTGCTTGCAGCGGGCCGACCTACTTCTTTTACAAACTGCATTTAGAGAAGCATAATTCAGAATGTGGGTCTATTCATACATTTCAGCACTTGAAAGGCCAATTTAATCTTCCAGGGCGTTCATTTTTCTTTTACTTTACGGTAAGGTGCTTGCTTAAAGCAAAACGGCTCTCCATTCGCCTTCATGAAGTATGAGGCCTAATGATAAAATATTAGAATGTTCCTATTAAATCTTAATTGGAGGTTTATTGCATTAAAGACCTGGAACTTTTGTAATCTGAATCTAATTGGAAGGTTGTTTGGGATAATATTGCTGCAGCCTCGGGAATCCTCAATCTAATAAATCATTATAGCTTTGCTAGCAGATTGTATTTCATGCCACATCACAGGTTTTTTTTTTTTTTTTTTTTTTTTTTTTTATAACTGAGTCAATAACTGAATATACACTTTGAAAAAAAATGTGTATTTCACACTTTCACTCACTTTATCAAAGATCCTTTAGAAATTATTCCACAGTAACATATTTACTGCTCAAGAAACATTTCTGATTATCATCAATGTTAGAAGCAGGTAATATTTCTGTGAATCTTGATATATTTCTTATTTCAGAGTTCTTTGATTGATAGAAAGTAAAAAAAACAACTATTTATTAATTGGAAATCTTGTGCAACAAAATAAATATATCTACGGTTACATTTGATCAATTGAATGCATCCTTGCTGAATAATTTTTTTTCAACCTTTGGCTTTCACATCAGCACTCGTGGTTGTTTTTGTTATTTGCTTTAAAATTGAAAGCCTTTTTGCATCTTTTGAATTAATTAGTATTCTTTCCTTCGTTCTCGCAAATTGTGCTAACATGCTCTATTGACTTCTCCACGCTAATCTTTGTTCCTTTGCATATAGACCCTCATGCATATGCATGCAGCAGCGGTATTAATATTAATGCATGATTACCATATTAATATCTAATATAAACTCAGCACTTGGATGGATATTGACCCGTTTACCATCGCATGGAAAACAAATGGAAATATTCAGTAAACATTCAGTAATAAAATAAGGCCAATATCATAAAATGCAATGTTAAATGAGCAGTGGTTGGTGTCATGCAGAGTTTCCCAAAGGCTCATTAGTTAAGGGGTGATTTCATCTAAATCAGCTGAATAGAAACGAACAGTCAAACAGTAATTAGCAATTATGCTTTAGACGAATGTATGCAGCAAATTTAAGCAGCGCACTAAACGCTATTGAACATCACAGCAGACATTTATGATTATTTTATTCATGGACAATTGGTAATCAGGCTCCAGTGGATCAACATTTGGAGCTTGTGGTTTTGCGTTCGTTTATGCAGCATTGTCAGACTGATTGGTTTCCTCGTGGAAATGCTTTAAGTTCGGAAGCAGCTGGCTAACAAACCGTGTGTGTTTTGCAGGATTCCGGAAGGACAGTCGGATGGGCCAATATCATCAGGAAGACTGCGGTCTCTTGAGGAACAGCTAAGCCGAGCCAAACAGAAGATCCACAGCTTTCAGAGATTATCTGGAGACGGTAAGAGAGGAGATCATCAGGAGTCTCTATTTCTGAACCCTAGCGAAACCTTTCCACACACATCATCCAAACACTCCCAGTCTTCCATCGGTCGGATAAACACTCATTCTGAGAATCTGAGATATTTCCTTTTTAAACAGTGCATCTTAAATATGATTATGTTTAAATATTAACCCTGTGTCCTCATATGTGGACCATATATTCAAGCAAATTTCTCTTAGACTCTACATGCGTTTTCTTACGTCTGGACGTCCTGTAAAAAGCACATTCAGAGATACCAAATGATTGGATGTTTCATCATGATCACTCCCTCTCCTTGGTCTTGTCTGAAATTAATTGAGTCACACATATTTCTTGTGGAAAGATGATCATATTTTGTAATTATCATTTAAATCTGTCTAATGTTTTAATTGTGTGTCATAAATCAACTTCTCTTTACGGGGTTTCAAAAAGGACAGTGATTTTCATACATGTTCTCATATGAGGACAACGGCATTAAAAGCATGTTTATTATGTGATTTGGAAGACATAAATAAATAGGGAAGGAAATTATATTTTAGTATTCTATTAAATATTATATATATATCTTTATGGAAATCTGGTCAATTATTACTCCCATTATTACACTTCTTTTTTCACTATATGTTGCCCAAAATCACATTAATATGCAAATTAGATTTAGTTTATAGATACATTATGAGAAAACCTCTTTATGACCGTTTTACACATTTTGTAGACAGACAAATATCAATTATTTTTGTTATAGTTGAGGATCATCTTTATGCATCTTATACATTACATACTTTATATATAAAGTTTGGAAATATTTAAATATTTTTATAGCTCTGCTATGTCCTCATTTTTTTTTTTTAAATGAGGACATAGCATAACTTAAATATATATGAGGCTGGATTGCTTTCATTCAAATGTAAAACTGCTCTTCGGACCCCCGCAGTTCCACCCAGGGCTTAAAATTAAGACTTGAGCAAATGTTGGCAAAATGATTATTCCAAGGAAATCAATCTGTGTCTTATTTACAGTTACATGAAACCGGGATACAATAATGCATTTTAACATTAAAAAACAGTTGTTTATACTGTATTCTGATTTAGACCTGCAGATTGATAGGTAGAGTTTCAATGTTTGCTCGTGTGTGTGTGTGTGTGTGTGTGTGTGTGTGTGTGTGTGTGTTCAAGTCTTTGCATGCATAATCATTGCTAGCGAGCAGGTCAGGGTCAGGGAAATCTCCTTGCTGCAGGATCTGCCAGAAATATCTACCAACATCATCAGCAGCAGCAGCATCGTCACCCTGGGCCAGAGGAGCTCAGGTCACAGATGTGTAAGAGTCATCCTTAAAGAGCCGGTCTCTCTGGTGCTGCTTCACGTCGTGTTCTGACCCCTGTAAAAGACAGAGAGATGCTGTGTATCTCACTCAGGTCACCTCTGCTGTAATGAGAGCAGGATTAGAGGAGTACGCCGCTCACCTGCAGCACCTGAACCTCACAACCACAGTCATAGCGCTTATTTAAACGATTCTTCTAGACTTGAACAGCATTTGCGTTTATTTGTATCTACAGAATGTATGTATATTTATGTGTTTATGGATGTATGCAAGTATATAAATATATATTTCAAATATGTAGATTATTTTTCATCATGTTTGAGTATTACATGCAATACCACTGTGTGTGGAGCAGTGTTGGTTTAGTAGAACTGAGCTCCTATTATTGGTTTTATTTGGTATTTTAAAAGAGTTTTAGGATTTCTAAATGAGTCACTTCTGAGGGTCCATCTCAGTTAGGATGCTGTCCGTGTATACAGCATACAGCAGAGCAACTCGCTAGGATTTGGAACAGAGCCTTCATTCAGGGTCACCCATCCCGCAGAGATTATACCCAGGGGTTTCTTGAAAAGCACTGAACTAAACTTATTACATAAGGGCAAAATGATGAATGAAAGCAGAATCAAAAAGAGGACAGTGGAAATCTGTAGGGAAGACCGACAGCAATTGCAACCTTCTACGTTCTCTTTAAAGGAATAGTTCACCCAAAACGAACATTCCGTCATCATTTACTCACCCCCAAGTAGTTCCAAACCTGTATGAATTTCTTTATATCTATATTTCGTATATTGTATAACTATAGGGTAAGTAAGTGATGACAGAATTAAATTTTTTTTGGTGAACTATTCCTTTAAGAACTCCTTTTTAAAACAAACACTAATTGCTGGTAAGTCAGCTAGATGCATCGTGTACTGAGATCGTCTAGTTGTGATTATCTTCACAGCCTCTAGCATTGCCTAATTAAAGCACTTCTGAATCTCTCTTCTCCTTGTCAGTTGGTCCAGGTCGAGAACAGGAGGAACTACGGAGGAAGGTAGAGAACGGAGTGAAAGAGCTGTGGTATTTCATTCGCAGCGAGATCCAGAAGCTGAGTCACGTGGAGCCGTCAGACAGACAGAAACACACCGAGACGCTGCTGCAGGACCTCGGTCATCAACAGAGGTCAGACTGCTGCTCGCTGATGCTCTTTTGTTCCTCGGGGAGAGTTGGAAAAGGTTTCATTCAAGTTTTGTCTGTAATTCTTTAGGAGAAATGAAAAGAGACACAAATGAGACAAGCTGAGAATTAGAAGACTTGCTCTCATTTAACCTTATTGTTTTGGAGAAAGAATTTATAACTCTCTTAAAACAATAAAGAAGGCTACATTTTGTAAAGAACACGAAGGATGCTTTTCAAACGATTAAGGTTTATTGCATTGTGACAAAAGTACATTTAGCCATTTTTTTTATGTAATTTTTTTTTTTTTTTTACTACACAAGTATTGTTGTATTGCATTTAAATACATGTACAGTATTATTTTTGCTACATTAGAATGTTATATGTATTAATAAAACATAAAACATTTAATAATATTTTAAATATTTAAAATAAGTGTACAACAAATTTATACTATATAGAAATACACATAAAATACATACATGTGTGTGTTTATCTTTTTATAAATGTAATTTAGATTATAATAATTAAAATTAGTTTATTGTTAGACAGTATTTATTTTATTTAAAAATACAGAAAAACAGAAATATGTTGTTCAAATTTAAATTTTTTTTTTAAATACATTGTAAAATGTAATTTATTCCTCAATTTTAGCATCATATACTTCAGTCTTCAGGGTCACATGATTCTTCAGAAATTGTACTAATATGCTGATTTGCTGCTCGAGAAACATTTCTGATTATTATCAGTGTTGAAAACAGTTAAGTCACTTCATTTTTTTTTTGGGGGGGGGAGATACTAATAATTAATTATCAAATTGTTCAATAATTTATTTATGTCTTCTTCTGTTTTTGGGTGAGTTGTGAATGTTCTTGATGGCTTTAATAAAATTCAGGATTGTTTTTGTTGGATTTCATTTGGAAGATGAAGAATTGATGCGTGTCTCTAGTTTTTATTATGAAACTGCTCCAGACACTAATAGTGCTGTAATAGAAATATAGCAGCACTTAATTTTGAGTTATCACCCGCTAGACTAATTACGGACAGAGACACTGTCAATATCTCATTATCTCGGTGTCTCTCAGACGCTCCATCAGCACTTTCACACCTGTTTTCTCGTTTTGACAAAGAGAAGCATTCGATACACATTTAACTCAGTGCTGTTTTCCAGCAGACGGCTCCCTGAGGAGTCTCCCATTGATGAAGTAATAATTAAACTCCTCATAAACTCAGCATATGCTCATCCGTTTGAGTTTGCAAACGACACTTTAACAGAATTCGTTACTGAGTCTCAATTATGTTTCGGACTTTTTGAGATCTTATTCGAGGAATAATTCACGCAAAAATTAAATGAGCAAACATGTTTCAGACCTGTATTACTTCATTTCCTCTGTGGATTACAAAAGGAGATGCTGGGCCGAATGTTTGCGCTGCTCTTTTATTGTTTGTTCAGTTTTGACAGGATTGGAGTATTATGTTTTTGTAGTTTCATTCTTTATACTGTACAGTGCAGATCACTTACAAATTGTAGTCTGTAATTAATTACAAATTATATTACAAAAGTTATTAATATAACATTTGAGGTAATGCTATCAGCATCGCATTGATTTCAATGGGATTTAAATCTTGTACCATATTGATATATAGTACAGGTATATAAAAAAAAAGGTATATACAGTTTCACTTAATTTTGATGGTCCCTTTAACATATTCTGTTGATTATAATTAGCATTACCTACATATCTACTAACTGTCAATAGAGAGCTAGGGTTAGAATAAGTTGATATGTACTTGCAAAGTTACTTATAGTCAGTTGAGCGTCTTCTGGGAGACCATCACAATAAAGAGTTTGCAGATATTAATTAGAGAGTGTACTAAAATCTAATGAGAGTTAGACGACATGTAGGTGCAAAGCTACTTATTGTCAACAGATTGTTCAAAAGGGACCATCATTGGTTTTAACAACATTGAATACATGAATCATTACACTAATAAAACTTTGAAAAATAAAAACAAAATAAATAGTTTTAAAATAGCAACAAAGTAAAATCCTTACTAAAACAATGGAAGATTTGATTTGTTTACCTGCATGTCATGTGACCATTAACCAATGTCAAAGAGCTGTTCACCTGCTTAGTTATTTACTTATTGTATTACTCAGAGGTACTGTACTTCAAAAACACATATTAGGTGGACAGTTCAGCCGATAAATATAAAGCATAGGAATCCTTGCATTACATCTGAATAAGAAATAACATAAATGTATGCCTTTTTATGTGTTTGAAAGACAAAGGCCTTCCAAAGACATAATATCTGGATAAATGATGGTGAATTGATGAATTTACTGCCATTTTGTTTAGAAATATGTAATCATGCGTTCAATGATAAGACTGATTGTCAGCTTATAGAGGAGGACGCTTGTGTGTTTGTGTCAGAACCATCATGACAGACCTGCAGGATCTCAGTCAGGCGGACGGAGCAGGAGACTGGAGAGAGAAGGAGGCCAGAGATCTTTCCACGCTGGTCCAGAACCGGATCTCCTTCCTGCAGGTACAAAAGTCTTCAGTTTCACATGACCCTCCGGGAATACTTTAATATGCTGATTTGCTGCTCGTTTATTTGGTGCTCCCATATTAATAATGGTTCTTCTTATCTTGTAATAATATGTGTAATATGTAATGGAAACATTCATTAATTATACATTTTCCTCTCTCACAGGCTTCAGAAATGAATTAAATATATCATCAAATCAGACAGTTTACTGAGAAAAAAATCTAAAAGTCTAAATTGGGTAATATTTCATTCAATACTGAAAACAATAGTCAATAACAAGTTAAATCAAATATTTATATATATATATATATATATATAGTGTTGTCAAAGTTTTTCTTATATTTTATTATGTAAATATTAAAACACATACATACAGTATATATTTTGAAAGTATTTACATGTAAATGCGTTTATATATTTATTTTCGTATATTTTATATAAATATATTTAATATATAAACAACATTTTTCTTAAATATATAGATGCATGTGTTTTTATTTATATATACAATATGCAGTATATAGAAATATATTATGTACAGGATGTGTATATTTTGGATGTGATTAATCATTGAATGTATTTAAATATATATTTGGATGATTACTTTAACCCTAAAAAACAATGCCTTAAAAAGGCAAAATTATGACATGCTTAAATCATAATTATGAAAAATAAAATGTTGAACTGTGGCTTTAAAAGTTTATTTATTTATTTGTTTTAAGTTAAGTTGTAATTTAATTTTTAATAAATGTCTATTACATTAAGTGTAATTACACTCTCCTCACCAAGACATGACTGAAATCATTGGTGTGTGGAACACAAACTAATGGAGTTAGGCTTCAGAGCTGAATTATGTGCAGAACAACACTAATTAAATATCTTTTCTGATATGATTTGCTCTGTTGTCCCTCTTAAGGACTGCTTTTTTTGTCAACCTCCGTTCTCTTTATATTGAGATCTATGACTTCATGGCAGTTTAATCCCACTAAAAGTCTGGTTAAAGGAAAAATTGATGTTGTGTGTGAGTTTGATTTTCTTTTCAAACCATCGCTAATGAAAATCAAAGTGTAAGATCAACTGAAGCCAGTCTTTTATTGATTTATTTAACCATTTTCATGTATGTTTCAAAGTTAAGTTGTGGGAGCTTTTAAATCTCGATCATAAATGCCTCGATCATACATCATTTGTTTTCTGCCATGAAGCAAGTAGAAGATGACCAAGTCGAACCAAAAAGATCCATTGAAGATCTCACTTTAATAAACAGAACAACATAGCAGCTCATTACATACGGTGCCTGTGGTGTAACTACCAAGTTTAAGCTGGTTAAGCTGGTCACTTGGCTGGTTTAAACTGGTTTTCTGATTATTTAAATGGTAAGCTATGAGTTTACTAAACTAGACTGTTTTTTTTTCATCAGAAATTTTTTTGACATAACAGTCTTTCATAACACAATACAAGTCTTTCCTGACTCTTTTTACAGTTTTATTCTATTTTATTATTATATTTTCTTTTTTTATTATAGATAATTTTATTTATTTATTTAAAATGATCATTATTAATATATTAATGTTATTGTTCAATATCATTGTATATATCAAATATATATATATCAAATCTTATCACAGATTTTTGTTCATGTGCTCAATTTAATAAAAAATACAGTAAAAACAGTAAAATTGTGATTTGTTTTTACTTTAAAATAAGTGTTTTGATTTTATTTGATTGTTTTTAGTTTAGTTTTATTCTATTATATTTCATTGTCATATTTTTATTATTTTATTTTAGATTATTTAATTTATTTATTTCAAATATATTTAATAATCACTATTAATATATTTTAATTATTCTGATAATTAATTAATAACATGGTATATATCAAATGCTATCTTATCAATGATTTTTGTACAATCACTCTACTACATTACCATGGTATTTCTTTTATATAATTTTGTTGAATATTTTTATTGTTTTTTTGTTTCTTCTTTTTTTTTTTTTTTTTTTTTTTTTTTTTAATTTTGTGGCAATGTAGAAAGATTTTTACTAAATCTGAATTCATTACATTTATTTTATTAAATACTCTCTGAAGGCTGATTTCCATACCATCACTGTACCTAGTAGTGGTTTTTGTAAGCGTTTGCTCCAGTTTTATGCTCAGGCAACACTTTGAGGCTTTTTGAGATGAGAGTGCTTCATCTGCTGCCATAGCAAACTCTGTGCCAACACTATTGAATTTGGATTAAGAGTAAAATCTATATAGCCTTCACTCAAAAAAAAAAATCACCAGGCAATTCGATTATGGTAACTCATTTCCTCTAATGGCACAATAAAAATGAAAAAAGCGTTTCTAAAGGGAAATATAGACAGCTAAAATATTGCTCTGCTGGACCCACAGAATCACTTCTTCTCTGGCAAATATGTAACATGACCATAATTACTTTCTAAATAACTGCAGTTATTATTAGTACAGTAATATTATAGTTATAATAGGAAAAAAAAAAAATCTCCTTCTGTTACGGCGGGTGCGGGAGAAGTAGAGCGCAGGAGTCGTGGAGATTCAAATAACATAAAGTCCTTTATTTACAAACTCAAAAGAAAGTACTAGACACGGGGAGCGTAACAATTAATATTGACCGACAAACTAATACTCAAGAGACAGGGTATAAATGCACATGGGATTAATTAACAGAACTCAAACCAGATTGCGACACAGGTGGAAACAAATTAACTAATGATAACGTACACGACAGGAAAGACCAAATAAGGACAATATATATATATAATATTTGAATTATTTATTTTATGTGTAATTTCTCTACATTTCCGCTACATTTGACACATTGGTACAAATTTATTTACTCTAAAATGCAGTCCTAATTGTAATTGCATACAGTAAGTCATTTTATTTAAGTGTAGTTTTTGTACATGCCATATTGATACAGGTTGATGTAATTTTGTATGTGATTTGTGTTTCAGAACCCGCAGGACTGCAGTAAAGCTCGTAAGCTGGTGTGTAACATCAATAAAGGCTGTGGATACGGCTGTCAGCTCCATCACGTGGTTTACTGCTTCATGATCGCTTACGGCACACAGAGAGTCCTGATCCTGGAGTCCCACAACTGGCGCTACGCTCCCAAAGGCTGGGAGACGGTCTTCCGGGCCGTCAGCGACACCTGCACAGATCGATCCGGAGCCACGACCGGACACTGGTCAGGTGAGCCTCAGTATGCTGTAGGCGTTCAGAGCAGAATGTGTCCGTCTGATTTCTTTCTTTCTTATGTCATTGTTTTACTATCATTGATACTAAACTATTAGTATAAGTTACGTTTCTGGAAGTTACTATTTTATATATACTATTTTAATTTTGATATATTCTACTTTAAGTTTGAACTGTTTTTAAAGTATTTTAATTATTTATTGTTTTAGTATTTATTTTAAAATATGTACTTGTTTATTTAATTGTAGAACTTACACTAAATTAAATGAAAATGTGAATGTCGACAGCTACAATAGCTGAAGTTTGTTTGTTTGTTTGTTAATTATTATTATAATTAAGTTTTAGTTTTGGTAAACAATAATGACTCTGGTGAGCAATGGTGAAAATAGCTATTTAGCACTGCTTAAGATCTGGCTTGTTCAAAATTGTAGTGTTTTTAACGTTAGTTTTACTGATTTGAATTTAATAATAATAATAATCAAATGACTTAAAAAGCTATTCAAAAGTCTCTTTGCTCACCAAGGCAGTATTAAGTTAAAATATCTTATATATATATGGAAAAATTTAATTTATTCTGATATACTATATATTTGTATATATATATAATATATATATTGTCTATATATTTGCTCCTTTATTTTTGTTCTGCTTTATATATTTGTGGAAAAAATTAATTTCTCCCAGGATTGTTTGATGAATAGAAAGTTCAAAACAGCACATAAACAGTGGCATTTTCAGTTAACGTAATGCATCCTTGTTGCATAAATGTATTAATTCCATTTTTAATGTATAATCTAAATAACAAAATCAAAAACATTTTTTTCTCAATATCCAACAAAACCATCATAACATTAGACTTTGCTGGTTCATGTTTGCTAGTTAAAATACACATTTATCTGTGTTCTACCATTGCATTGATTTAGACTAATTGTTATTCGCTTTCCGTCTAGTTCATTTTAATGTGTTTTTAAATTAGCATAACTCTCATCTCAGTCCTTTTCAAATGAACTTGTGAACTGATTGCAATCTTTATTCTTGTTTTATGCCAGTAAAGCACCACTATGTGTGAAATGCACAATATATGAGTTAAAGGAATAGTTCACCCAAAAATGACAGCATATTTTACTCACCCCCAAACCATCCCAGATGTGTATGACTTTCTTCTTGTATATGTTTTTTATTTTTTGTTTTATGACCGCTATCCTCCAGCATTACCAAGCCTGGAAGAGCCAGGATATATTGTTTAAAAAAACGGAAAGAAGAAAGTCATATATATCTAGGATGGCTTGGCGGTTAGTAAAAAATGGCATAATTTTCACTTTTTGGTAAACTATTCCTTTAATTTTTAATTGGAACGTCAGCGTTTTTTACTGTACTGGAGAGCTGGAGTCCACTTCTCTAATGCTCTTAATGCTTAATAGACAAAGTGTGAAGCTCTAGTACAAGACGGATATTTAAGCGCAATGAGGACATGTGAAAATTTCCTCTCTTCTTTGTGTCCTAATTATTACAGCCGAGGATCTGTTGAGGGAATAGATTATCTGAGGATACTTGTCAAAAGCCATTCCAGCCGGCAGAAAGCAGAAGTGTGAATAAGAGCTGCGAGTCCTCTTACATAAGCCTGGGAACAGCTTGGGAGTTTTTTTTTTGTAAATATTTCATGCTTTAGCTAATTAAAATTTGAAGCATACTCCGATCACATGCACGCTTGCTGGTGTAAAGCAGCCGCTGTTGTTTTGTGCTAATTGTTCGGGTGAGTTTTAACGAGCTGCTTGTCAGTCGCTTTGCGGTCGGGAACGTTCTGCTGCTTTAACGTTCATAATTAGCAGACCTGCCGTAACTTATTTTTTAACAAACGATTGAAACAAAGCCGCTGTTTCTATGCAACACTTTCAGAGCGGGTTAATTTTGTTTGTGTGTTTCTAAACTCAGTTTGAGTTCTCGTAGGTTAATCAGAAACATTTAATCTCTAATAAAGGTGTGAAAGGAAAGTTCAGCCAAAAATGAACTCGCTGTCATCATTTACTCGCTCTTGTGTTGTTTCTAACTTTATTTAGTCTGCATAGTGCAAAAAGAGATGTTTAACAACTTTCACACACTGCTATTTTCTTAAAGAACGAAGTGAATGTGGACAGATGTACAAAAAGGACAAAAAATGCACCATGAAAGTGTCCATGTGATTTTTTTTGTTTGTTTGTTTTCAGCTCATACTGTATATTGCACTAGTTCTCACTTCCTCTGCAATCGATAAAAATATGCTTGTTTGGCGGACTGTCTGGGAGACAGGCAGGTAGCCCGACGGACCCTAGGAGGTTTACAAAAACGCAGATACTAGGGAGAGACAGCGAGTGGTATGGAGGAGAGGAGCACTGATAGGATAATTGGTAATGAGGAGATTGGTGGCAGCTGCGATCGTTTGTGCGTGTTTCTCCTGAAATTTCGTTATGAAACCTCATATAATGTTTATAAGGAGCATAATAGAATTTGTAAGCTGTGCACAAATTAACATAATATTTGAGAGCTAAAAATAATTTAAGAGTTATATATAAGAGTTTCTACTTTAATATACTTTAAAATATAATTTATTTCTGTGATGCGCAGCTGAATTTCCATCAGTTATTACCACAGTCTGAAGTGTCACATGATCCTTTAGTGAAAGTCTAATATGCTGATTTATTATTAGAATTATCAATGTTGGCAAAGATGTGAGGGCAAATATTTTTTGGAAACGGCAAAACATTTTTTCTGGATTCTTTGATAAAGAAAAAGTTATAAAAACATAATTTATTAGATTTATATTAGTGGTGGGCCGTTATCGGCGTTAACGCGCTACTCTTATAGCGCGATAAAAAAAATATCGCCGTTAATCTATTGACAAAGTTGGGTTGGAGTCTATACTACAAGCTATGGTGACTTT
>JAUMHQ010000032.1:2315792-2328250 GCA_032361165.1 Enteromius paludinosus | reverse complement strand
GAAGTTTCGAATAAACCTTCGATAAAAGTTGGCAAAGCCGAGAAATCTCTGAAGTTTCTTCAGGGTTTGAGGTTGAGGCCAGTTTACTAACGCCGATACTTTTCTTTCATCCATGGCCACTCCCTCGGCGCTGATGATGTATCCGAGGAACGAAATCTGCGTTTGGTGGAATTCGCACTTCATCATTTTGGCGTAGAGTTGATGCTCGATGAGTTTGCAAAGAACCATTCTAACATGCTTAATGTGGGTGTCATAGTTCTCTGAGTATATTAAGATGTCGTCGATGTAGACGATTACGAATTTGTTGAGCATATCCCTGAAGATGTCGTTGACCAGCGACTGGAACACGGCGGGGCTGTTTGACAAACCGAAGGGCATGACGAGATATTCGTAGTGGTCGAGAACGCGGTTTTCCATTCGTCTCCTTCCCGGATGCGTATGAGATTGTAGGCACTCTGGAGGTCCAATTTGGTTAAATAGCGGGCCGTTCTCAATTGTTCCAAGGCTGCCGGCACAAGTGGAAGAGGATAGCGATACTTGATGGTGATGTCATTCAATCCTCGGTAATCAATGCACGGCCGAAGACCTCCGTCCTTTTTCTTTACAAAGAAGAAGCCAGCCGAAGCTGGTGAGGTGGAGTGACGAATGAAACCTTTAGCCAGTTCTTCTTGGATGTATTGTGCCATGCTTTCTGACTCGGGTTGAGAGAGTGGAAATATTCTGCCCCGGGGTGGTGTGCTGCCTGGAATTAACTCTATAGCACAATCGGTGTCTCAATGTGGAGGAAGACGGGTGGCTCTGGTCTTGCTAAAGGCAATCTGCAGATCATGATATAGTTGGGGCAGATGAGTCAGGTCGATGGTCTCATCAGATGTCATATGGACGCGAGGACGCGAAGAATCCTGGTAGTGTTGGACATGCAGCTAGTACGACAGTAGCTTGACCAGTGAATGATCTGATGTGTTTTCCAGCAGATTACCGGGTTATGCAGTTCCAGCCAGGGGAGGCCTAAGATGAGTGGGTGGTCCGGGGAGTGAATGACATGGAACTGTATCCTTTCAGAGTGAAGTGAGCTTGAATGGAGAGTGAGTGGAGCGGTTTGGGTGGTAATCCTTCCGGACCCTAGGGGTCGGCCGTCGAGGGCTGCCACGGCCACGGAGGGTGAACATGAAAGAAGAGAAAGATGATGCTTAGCCACGAAATCTACATCAATAAAATTGCCTGCTGCACCAGAGTCAATGAAAGCTTTAGCCTGGATTTTCACTTCATTAGACGAAATGCTAACGTCAATTATCATAGCATGGTTAATAGAAACCGCACTCACCCGGTAGTTTCTAGCTCGAGGCGGGACAGGAGGCCCGGATATGTCCAGCCAATCCGCAATACAGACACAGGTTGTGCTGTAGTCTCCTCTCACGTTCTTCCATGGTGAGTTGAGTGGACCCAATCTGCATGGGTTCGGCGGGAGGAAGTGCTAACCTCGCAGGAGGGAGCGGTTGATAGGATGAAGAACGTCGAGGTTTGCGTGAACGCAGGATATTATCTGTTCTGATGGCTAGTTCCATGTATTCCGTGAGGGAAAGGCCTTGATCTCGATTAGCCAGTTCTGCCTGAAGTTCCTCTCTCAAACCTCACCGGTATACCGTAAGAAGCGGATCCGCGTCCCAGCCTGTCTGCGCTGCAAGCGTGCGGAATGTCATCGTGTAATCAGCGGCCGTGGAGGTGCCCTGTTTCAACAGCATGATCTCATCCTTCACGCTCCTACCGTCCACTGGATGGTCGACCACAGAATTCTCTAATAAAGCCCCGATATAATGAGAACGACATGTGTCTTCCTTTCCATAGGGCAGTAGCCCAATCCAGAGCCTTTCCGGTTAGCAGAGAACAGATCAGAGACACTTTGCTGTCGTCCGAGGTAAAACAGGCTGATTGTTGATTCATATATAAATCACACTGGAGTAAGAAGCCTTCACACTTGCCTGCGGCGCCGTTATACTTTTCAGGTATTGAAAGTCGAGCCGGGTTCACGATGGCTGCAAGCGAGGTCTGCGCGGGTGGGGCCGGAGCAGGAGGCGCTGGCGCCGGCTGGTTCTGATTAGCAGTAGCGGTGGTCAGGGCCCGCACGGAGCGAACCAGCTCCTCAGTGAGAGCGGTTAGCTTCTCCAGTTGCGTCTGATGAGTTGCTAAAACAGATGCATGACGGCCCATCTCACCCATAACTTCATACATCGCCGCTGGATCCGGGGGTGGCGAAGTTTTCTGTGACAAATCACTCGGAGCAATGGGATCCATATGTAGCGGTTTATTGTAAAACGTAGTCAAACAGGCGGAAGTCAAAACACAGGCAGACAGAATCAGTCGAGACAATCCAAAAGAATAACCAGTAACCAGGCAAAAGATCAGGGCAGGCAGCGAGATATCAAGAGTCCAATAAACAATCCAAGGAATACCAGAGAGATCAAACAGGAAAAAACGCTCAGAAATCACTGCGGGGCAAATCAAAACTTCACGACGAATAAGAGTCAGTTCAGTGTTTATATAGGCCAGATAATGGCCGACACCTGGTGGTGGAAGAAGGTCAAGGTGCGTGGGAGAAAAGGGTCCGGGTAGGAACTAAAATTCCGCCTAAGGTTCCCGCTGCTGACTGTTGGAGAGAGCCACAGAGGCGCGGCTTGTGACAGTAATACTGTTTTAAATTATTGATGTTTTTCCCCCAAAATGTAAACATTTTCTGTTTAATTAATAGAGTAAAAAGTAAATATACACTTTTCCCTGATTTACAGAAGACACCCACTAAAATGTAATTCAGTGCAGCAATTTGCCAGGCATATATACAACAAAAATATAATTTATAACATATTAAAAGATGAATTACTTTCACCCTAAATACTAATAAATTGTATTTGTTTTTAACAATTCATCTGTATTTTAGTTTCTTTAACCAATATCCACTATCCTTTAAATTAAATTAAATTAATTTAATCTTTAATTATTTATAACACAATCAAATTTGATATGCTCCCTTAATCTTTAATGCATTTTAATATGTACAAGTCAGAATTTTTACATAAATATTGTGTTACACTGAATGACAATGTAACTTTATTTCAACCATTTTATTCTCCAAAAACACATTTGAAACCTTAAAAGTAGACGCTTATCTTACATTTAAAGTGCTTTCTATGGCATGAAATCACTTTTATACATTTCTTTCTTTGACCCAAATATTGTAAAATACTATTACACTTGAAAATCACAGATTTTATTTAAAAAAAAACTTGACTATTGGGAAATAATATTACAATGTAAAATAAGGGTTTTCTATTTTATTACATCTTAAAATGTAATTTATTCCTGTTATCAAATCTGAGTTTTCAGCATTATGCCTGCAGTTTTCAGTGTCACGTGATCTTTCAAAAAAACAATATGCTGATTTGCTGCATGCTCAAGAAACATTTCTGTTCATTATCAATGTCGAAAACAGTTGGTCTGCTTGATATAACTGAACTGAATTGATAATTGAAACCCCCTTTTTTGTTTTAACGATTCATTGATGAACAGTAAAGCTGAAAAGAATGGCATATATTTGAAATGGAAATGCCTTTTCTCTCACATTCATCCTTGCTGATGAGAAGTCTTCATTTCCTGTCGCTGGGTATGCCGTATGAAGTGCAGTATTGCGGCGGTCACGTGTGCCGTTGTTTAGTATGCAGCGGTGGGCTGCATTCAGCACACTGCAGTAAGGGAAGACCCTCAGCTCTCTCTCTGCTGCAGCGCTGCTTTACAGCATCTGCGATTTCAAACACGCTGCTCATGGCTGGAGTTTCCTGACTCTGCAGTGCACTTATTTCCCCTGACAGAGAGACTCCTCTTAACCCTGTCTCTCTCGCTTCCACTCTAGCTGTCTGTCTTTCTCTCTCTCTCTCTCTCTCTCAAACGCTCAGATTTTGGAATCAGCTTATTTCCCAAGACACAACAATCTCTCTGCTTGTGTCTGTCTCTCTGCTCTGAGCACAGCTGTCCTAATGAATCTGGCTGTAAGCAGCTGCCTTCATCGCATTCAATTCTCCGGACGACATCAGCAATTACTGCACAGCTTCACTGTTACCTCTACAACACTGCAGATCCTCTGCTGCCCATTTCTTCCTCTCGCTCGCTTTTCATCCTGCCTTCTTTTAAGGCCTCCTGCGTCCACGATTCGCTCTGCATTTGCACTGTTTTTATTTGTATTTTCAGGCACAAAGCATCTATTTCTCACCCTTGCTATATTCTCATTTGTCAATGGATGCCCATATTGGTGTTTTCCAGGCAAGCAGATGTTAACATTTTCTCACATAAGTGACACTTTCACGAACAGTTGTGTTTTTCCTCTAAATCTTTTATGCAACCTACGATTTGGATCTTTTTTTTACTCTGAGATTGGTAGCTCTTTTTTTGATAGTCCACTTTAGACATTCTAATAACTAGAAGAAACTCTCTTAACATGTCAATTAGCAGTCATCAGAGTATTAGTGGACTGTTTGTTTAATATCTGCTGGCACTTTATTTTGATGCTCCCTTAACAGACATGCAGCTGACTGTAAGTGTCTTGGCAAGCATATCAACTTATTCTCCTAACCTTAACAGTCTACTAAATCTCTAATGAGAGTTAGATGACATGTAGCTGCAAGTTAGTTAGAGATTGTTGATGTAGTCACAAAATTATAGCAAGTAAAATGTCTAAAGTAGACTATTAAAGTAGACTAGTAGAATTAAACATGAATATTTGGAAGCGGTTGGCATCTGTGACCTTGTACCACAAAACCAGTCAGTTGCTCATGTTTTATTTTATACATCATATAAGCTTCCTATTGATGCATGATATGTTATCATAGGACAAAATTTGACAGAGATACAACTATTTAAAAAAAAAGCAAAATATTGTCTTTGTTGTCCAAATGAAGTCCTCAGCGATGCATATTACTAATCAAAAATTATTTTTCATTTATGAACGGGTAGGAAATTTACAAAATATCTTCCTTTACTTAATATCCTTGTGAGTTTTGGCATAAAAGAAAAAAGTATGTAATAAGGTCCTGTAGCTGGTCACACTTCTTATTAGTATTAGAATTTTTTTATTAATTTTTCATCATTTTGTAATCATTTATTCAAAAGAAATTCAAGAACAAGAACGTTCTGCATTTTCACGTCAATGTCCTGTTTACACTACATTTAATACAATATTATAAAAAAAACATTCTGTTCGTGCATAGCTTTAAACATAAATTTGTTGATATGCAAAAGATCTAAGCGGTGCTTTTCATAGTCAGTAAGTGAATGTGATGTCTTCAGTGTAGTTTCATGGACGTGCTGGTTATTACGGTTTGTTTAATAAGAGTGATTTTGGGAGTGTGTTTGATAGCTGCTGCGATCCCATTGCGGACCCTGTCGCTGCTGCTCTCACAATGAACAAGGTTGCTTAGATACGCCGGTCTTATATTAGATTATCTTATCTGCTGTTACTATATTTTCCCCAGCACCGTGAAACCTTTATTAATTTGGAAATTTACCCAGCTGTGGAATTAAGAAGCTGCTATGTGTACAGCAACGCTCTCTCTCTCTCTCTCAGCTGGACTGCTGGGTGCAGCATCCAGAACTCCCTCAGGTTTAATGTCGGCCCCTCCTTTGTGCAAAGCCTGGCTTGATAAACAGCAGTAAGCCGCTGTAATCTACATCCCAGGGGCCTCTGGCTCCATTTGATACCCCACTAACCAATAAGACATGTGAGCAAATGAAGCAATGATGTCATCTCCTTCTGAAACCATTAGTGGAGCGCTGATATGGAAGGCCAACACGGCCAAAAGTCTTTAATGGAACGCGTAACATTTTACTGTGTTAATGTGGAAATTTTGAATGCATTTCTTTTGTATGTGTAGACACACACATTCTAGCTGGATTAAAGCATCCGTTTTTGCTTCTTTAGTATGTGTAAAGAAACACAGCTTTAACGCGTTTAGACAACAAATAAATAAAAAAAAAACACGTCTTTACATTATATCTGTTAAAGAAATTTGCATTCAAATACATTGCAAATATGGAATCATTTGATTTTGTGTCGAATGAGACCCAACATTAGTTTGTTTCACTAAATTAATTTGTTTAGGCTTGTCATTTATTTAGTAGGTTAGCTATAGTTGTTCACATTTCTTTTCTAAATACTGATAAATTGACAGGATTTGTTGTGGAGTGGAAGAAACTAAAATAGCCTGTGTTTATTATAATCTTAGTAAACATTTTGCATTGCCATTAGGCCAATTTCTGAATTAAATAATAAAATGCGACTTATACGTAACTTCTATTTTTATTTAGGCTATGAGTAGCATATTTTAACCGTGCAGCAAACCTTTTTAAATAATTTGATAAATTACTGAAATAAATAAATAAACTACTTTTTGATACAACTGCTTATATTAATCGGTCAAAAGTAGGGATGGGAATCGAAAACCGGTTCTTGTTGAGAACCGGTTCCCAGTGTTTCAATTTCTTTGAATTGCAAATTTTGCAAACGATTCCCTTAACATCTCTAATTAACCCATATTAATTCTTTCTTTAATTTATCCTTTATCGGTTGTTATCTACTTTGCCGCAATAAATGAATTAATGTGGCTGCTGTGCATATTGTCACATTAACACAGAAAGCATGCTTTCCATTTAAAGACTTTTGGCCCCATCTGCTTTCCATACACTGAGGCCATTACCCCCATGTTTGTTATGTTTATTGTGGGCCAGTTCTTTGTGTTTATTTAGAATGAGGTGAGAAAAACCTTGCAAAAAGCTTCCAGAGGAATGCATATTTCCTCGTAATTAATGCACATTAATGTATTTTATCGTTAAACGCACAGTATTGTTAGGATTAGCTCTTTATTTTATGGCACTGTGTGTACTTCTCTTACAACGTGAGAGGAAAGTAATCTGCTAGAGTTCTAAAATATTATTTAAATGGCTGTTTTAAAGTAAATTTAACAAATGTAATACACATAATATAATACCTGAATGTTTTTGTGCCGCTGAAAAGAAACATAATTCTTACTTGTTGCAGGAATAGTCTGTTAAATTCAACTACATGAACATACTAAGATACATTATTATGAATATATGCATTGTGAAAAGCACTAAATAAATTTGACTTGTCATGATTACCATTGGTAGTATGAAACATGCAACATTGAATATTTCAACAAGTAGTATGCTACACTGTTCACATGACCTCAGTATTATATTATCCTTTACCATTAAGAGCCAAGAGTCAACGAGTATCAAAAACAAAAGGTCTTTTAATATAATCCAACAAGGAATCTGACATACAGAGAATCACAAAACACACGTCTAGACATTAACGATAATGGACAAAAACTGGGACACAGGGAGCAATTTAAGTAGGGAAGACAATCAACGTAAATGAAATAGACACACCTGAACAGAATCACTAATTAACAGAACTAGATCACAAGGAGAAAACACAGAGCACATGGGAAATGACAACCACAACATGTAACATTTCGTCCCCTCCTGACAAGGGGCCATAAAACAACAACAGAGGAGGGAGGGAGGGAGGGAGGGAAGGAGGGAGGGAGGGGGTTTTGGCACAGGAGAAGAGGCAGTAACAAAATAAAAGAAAACTCAAAAGTCCAAGGTGGCGTGGAAGGTGGGAGGGTCCCGGCGCAGGAGGAGCCAGATGGTGGTCCAGAGAACTGCCATGACGAGTCCACAGGGCGGAATCGAATGAGGGAGGAGCCATGGAGGAGGAAGGGCTGATGACTCCAGGGGGCCGACTGATGGAGATGATGCTGATGGAAGATGAGCCCAGGGTGGAGCCAAAGAGACGGAAAACTGAGGTGACACAGAGGATCTGGAGGGCCACGGCGGATCTGCAGGCTCAGATGACCGAGGCAGAGGCGGGGATCCGGAGGACTGCTGCAGAGCCGGAGTGACCGAGGACGATAGTGGAGCCGGAGGGAAGGAGGAGCCTGACAGAGCTGGCAGGACGAGGCGCAGCCGGAGGAGTGGAGTCCAGAGGCGGCAGATGGTCGACTCCTGACCTAGGCGGAGCCGGAGGAATGAGGGAGCCCGGTGGAGCTGGTGGGACGACAGGCCACAGTGGAGACGAGGGAACTAAGAGGCTAGGCGGAGCTGATGGGTCGGAAGACCGAGTTGGAGTCCAAGGCTCGACCGCTGGAGGTGACACCAGGGGATCCATTCACCCCAGTGAATCCGGAGACTGGCTGCCCCGAGGCAGGTCAGCACACCCCGACGGTGCTTGCTGAGCAGAGGGGATGACAGGATCCGGTGGAGATAGGGCTGAGAAACTGGCTGGCATGAGATGAGGCGGGAGAGGGAGGCTGGGAGGGAGCACAGGATTGCCGGGGCTGGCTGGGACCAGCGGAGACACAGGAGATTTGGAACTGGGTAGCACCTCTCCAAACCAGTCAAATCAATTAAATCCTTCTCAAATAAGCTTAACAGTTCCTCATAGTGTCCAGAGTTCAATTCTAGCTCACCCTCAGCACGGAAGTGTGGATGGGGCTTTTTTTTTCGTTCCCTCGATCTCCACTAAGACTCCCTCGATTACAGACGATGTTGCCGGCTCACACACCTGGTCAGACGCCACTTGAGGCTCAGGCTCGCGACTCACGCTCCGCTGATCCACTCCATCTACGGTGGACTCTGGCATCATCTCCGTCATCGATGTCGCTGATGGTGGGCTGGTCTCTGGACAAGGTGGGGTGGGGTTGGCGGTGAAATCATCCTCCACTGGGCAGACTGTGAATGTTGAGTTGTTGTAGCACAACAACCACTCCACAAATGCGACGAAATTTTCCTTAGGACCGCCCGCTGGGTACCTTCGACCACTTGCTCAATCCCTTGTAGAAAAACACACAGAGCGAGCGGTCAGGGTAGTCTGTCAGGCACGCAAGCTCCAGAAAGTCCAGTGTGTGAGCCCCAGCGAGCGTCTCCCTGCTCCAGGAGGAGTTTGACGGGAGGGTCCATGGGAAAAGGGGAAATCCAGGTTGGAAAAAAGAATAAAAAAGGAAAATGTGCCGCAAAAAAACTGTATAGGTCCATTATTCTGTTACGTTGCGTGAGTGATCCACGAGCCAAGAGTCATCGAGTATAAAAGAAACAAAGGTCTTTTTAATATAATCCCACAAGGAACCTGACATACAGAGAATCACAAAATACTTGTGTAGACATTAACGACAACGGACAAATACTGGGACACAGGGAGCAACTTAAGTAGGGAAGACAATCAACGTAAATGAACTAGACGCACCTGAACAGAATCACTAATTAACAGAACTAGGTCACAAGGAGAAAACACAGAGCACATGGGAAATGACAACCACAACATGTAACAACCATGCACTCATTCTGCATGTTTAACGCATTGTCAATTTTACGTTTTGCCAACAAATTATCAGATCATAGTTGTTATTCATCACTAATCAAGCTAAGAGTCACTGCTAATTTTTATCAAAGGTAATAAGCAATATGCATGGTGCTTAATGTACACCAGTATTATTTTAATATCATTAATATACGGTTTTGTTGATACTTTGAATTCGATTTTATTGTGAGATTTTGTTAATAATGTTAATAATTTTGTTTAGTTTTCCCTTTTTTGTCATTTTTATTATTTTTTTAAATGTTTCTATATATATTTTTTTTTATTTATTTATTTATTTTAACTTGATTTCAGTTTACACATTTCATTTTGCTTTCAGTTTTAAAGTTTTTGTAATTTTTTTTTTTTTTTTTATCTTTTATGTAACTGTGTAAGTTTTTGTCTGCATAGTTTTTATTTCTATTAATTTGTTTTGGCTTATTTAATTTTAGTACTTTAACATTTTTTATGTTTTAGTTTAAAATTTTCATTAATATTGTCATTTTTATTAATTTGTGGTTTTTATTTTTAACATTTCTTTATAGTCTATAGCAATTTTTCTTTATTAATTATTTTTGTTATTTTGGTACGAAATAAAATGAGGAAAGATGCCTTGAAAACTACCTTACTACCTTAATAAAAGGTTTTAATAAAGTTTTATATTTTTATTTTAATTAATGTAAGAAGTGAACATTTTCAAGTAATGAAAAGATTTAGTTAATAAAAATAGCTTATGACGCATTACAATACATATAGTGTGAGAACTCGCTATTATGAATATCACAGTGACCTTTTCCATCTACTTGAAATGGGAAAATATCGCTTTTATCCTAAGGATTTTTCATACATTTTCAGGAACAAAAGCATGTAAGAAGCTCATTTGGGTTCCTGTCTCTTTAACTGCAGTCAGAAGCGCAGAGAAAGCCATTGTTCGTCCATTTTCCCTCAGACGCCGTTGTTTCCTGTTTTCCCGCAGGATTACCTGTCATTCAACTCTTTTGCAGCGACATTCATGTATTATATGCTTTCTTGCTCTGGGTTCAGTATTGAATAATTAATCTATTCCTAATTATCTCATTGAGAGCTTCAATCGGCTCATTTCCTGTTGCTTTGGTCCTGTGTGCTGATCATGTTTCCCTCACCTGAGCACGTGTCACCCCAGTGCTGCCACTCTTGTAGGAAATGTGAGAAGTAATGAGGCATGACCTCGTGAAAAATTAGCATAATGCAATTAACAGCAGTCTGACATAATAAATGCAGACAAACATTTGCTTGTTGGACAGGTACTCATTCAAGATTCAAGATGTTTGCCTGAGGATGGTCTTTTGTGTGTTTCTAGTCTTGGATTGACAGTACTTGAAAAATCCCTCAAAAATTGTCATTAAATTTCACTCTTCATCACAAAGAAACTGCAGGTAACACATTGAATTAATTTTTTTTCTTTTTCTTTTTTATGCATTATTTTTAATACATTTTATCTAAATAAATATCGCTCATGTGATATATTATAATTTCCGATCCTGTCCTGGGTTTTCCATATTACAGTAAACAAAGGGGCCTAATTATTGAACACTGTTTTTCAAAACAAATCCAAATTTCTTCAGCTTATATTTGCCACTGCTAGAGACAATAAATAGTTTTTGTAACAGCATGCTGGCATAGATAATACTCATTTATGCATTATATAGTTTGTGCATTGTGTGAATCGGTACATATGGTATGTCAAGTGTGCTTACTATGAAGTGTAGCGCTTTCTGTCCTCATTCAGACTGATAACAGCGATGAGGGCAGATGAGGGTCGGGTCAAAGGTCAGGCGCTCCATCTTGTCCTTGTTGCAGTACAGATGGAGAAGCAACAGGACTGCGTTTACTGCAGCGTTCGCATTGGGCCTCTGGACCCGTTCCCTGTCCTGGAGCCATACCGCACGGCCTTAACTGAAGCCCAAAACGGCGGGCTCTGATTACTAATTTGACATTTAGCTAATGCTTTTTAACCAGACAGACTTTACACCCTGTCCCAAAAAATCAAGGCATGATCTGTCTGTTCACACTAAATCAGAAAAGCAGTGCTGTGGTTAGAGATGCTCACATCTGCTTTAGTGTTTTCTACAGTACTATTCAAAATTTAAGCAATACAGTAAAATACAGGAACATTTTTTTTTCTTTCTTGCATTGAACTATTTCCTGAAATATATAATACATATTGATGTATGTATTGTTTAACATATTGCTGGACCTGTGCAGCTCAAGGGAATATAAATAAATCAATAGGCTACACTTTGTAACACTTTGGCCTGGTTTCACAAACGGGGTTTAGCTTAAGCCAGGACTAGCTTAAGTTTAATTAAGACATTCAAGCAACTTTTACAAAAATGCCTTATCAGAAAAGATTACAGGTGTGCATCTTAACACAGAACAATGACACTGACATGTTTTAAGATATGTCCGAGCAAGAAATTTTCATCTGATACCACTCAAACATGCAATTTAGTCTGGGACTAGCTTAAGCCTTGTCTGTGAAACTGGGGGTTTAAGTCTTTATATACAATATAATGCATTATTAAGGTATTCATAATGTACTTTGCAATGTGCAATGTCTTTCCATAAATTATTGTAACCCAATTTAAAATGCATTGTAATACGTGGGGATTCCCTGATAAATGTAAAATATTTTTATTTGATTTTTGTAATTTTTTAATGCATTAAAATTGAAAAAGTGAATAAATTAGTATTTTAATGTATTGGTCATAATTATTTATGAACTTGTACTATGCATTGCAAGGTGTGTTTTTTATATTCATTGTAAGCAAAGTTTGTTAGACTTAAAGCATTGTGTTGTTGTGATTGAGAATCTAGGGCCCGGTTTCACAAACAGGGTTTAGCTTAAGCCAGGACTGAGCATTGGTTAAATTATGATATTTAAGCAACTTTTAGAAAAATGCCTTATAAGAAAATTTTAAAGGTGTGCATCTTAACACAGAACAATAACACTGACATGTTTTAAGATATGTCAGAGCAAGATATTTTCATCTGAAAC
>JAUMHQ010000032.1:2268125-2278265 GCA_032361165.1 Enteromius paludinosus | reverse complement strand
TATATATATATATTTATTATTTAGTGAGAAAATAATGAGTTTCATTTTGGAAAAAAAGATTATTAATTGCTGGTGGTTTTCAAATAAATGTCTGTGAAATTATTATTATTATTATTATTTAGCTTTTTTTTAACATTTAAGCACATTTCTCATTTTAATATCTTTAATTAATTACATTTTTTGGTTCTTTTCTTCTTTTTTATGTTAATTAGATGCTTTTTTTTTACTTAATCAAACAAAATAAAATGGCATGAATATGAACAGACACAAATGTAAATAAGGGATACAGGGTCAACTGCAGGAAAACCGCTTTCAGCAAGGACTCACACGCTACAAACAGATGGAAAACAATAAGTGGGGGGAAAAAAAGGAAAAAGATCAGGATTAATTAGCACGTTTGTCAGTTTGCAGGAAACATAGTATCGGTTTCATGCCCTTCGCATTTGCCCACCACCTGTTGAACATGATGATTACGCTGATGTCTATGGGCGGCTCGTAGAGTGGGTAAATGAGTGCGTGTTGGTGAGGAACAGGAGGGGCTTTTGTCATATTTATATCAACAATGTCAGACAAAACGCTCTAATTATCCCCTTCTGGCCCGGCTCGTCTTACGGCTCCCACCCCATTTGCCGTCCTGTCCCAGGGCCAGACTGAGCAGGCCGCTGTCCTTAAGCACATCCTAATGACAGCTCTCTTTCAGTCCACAGGCTTTATAATTGCACAGGCTAACTTACAGACATTACGTGGCATTAGTCCAGAGAGCTCATAAAGGGGGGTCACGGGCAGGTCCGCTGGACCGTCACAATGCATGTGGCCTCAATAAATCTCTGAAGTGACAACAGCAAGAGGTCATATTGCTCGGATCGGGAGGGAGCGAGAGATGGACTAGATCTCATCGACTGGAGAGTCACATTTTTGATCTGAAATCTTTGTTTTGGGCAACATAATTTTTTTGTAACAACTAAGTGTAATTCCGATATTTCAATATTTCACCTCTGAGCTTTTTGCAATTCTCAATAGTGAATTTTGTTAGATTTTTGTTTATGCAATACAATTACTGAAAGACGTTCTGCTGAATTAAATTGAAAGATTTTAACATAGTGCAATGACTACGCATAAACTCTGCAGTTATTTTTGCCTTTATTTATAGAGAAAATACTTTATTTTCCTCATAAATATGTAATATTTTTAACAATCAACACTTATCTCCTTTCAAATGATCTTTATTGCAATGCGTTATTGCAATTACTTAAATTATTGTAAAAAAGAAAAAAAAAAAGAAAAAACAGCAACAAAAGCTTTTGAACTTTATTAGGTTCTCGGTGCTAAAATAAAACAATTTAAAACCATTAAACTGATTTGTTTATCCATTTCATTTCATTGTAATTCTCAAGAATTTTCATTAGCTTCTTATGACTGTAATACAGTCATTTAAATATCTGACTGGAATTTTTTCCCATTTAAATCAGCATCATTTAAAAATAGTACAAATACTTTAATTCACAGATACTTTGAATGAACACATGCAATTTTAGTAATTTATTTATTTATTCATTAATTTATAGATTTTTACTTTTTTGTTTTTAATTGAAACAATATCTGGATATTCAGAAGGTATGTATCTGAATTTATTTTCTGAAACCATAATGAGAAAATTATATGAAAATATGGAAATTTAATATGAAACCTATTCTTTTTTTATTACTATTATTATGTAATCAACAGCTTTGTTCAGATTCATTTCAGTTCAACAAATTGAGAGTTGTTGCTGATAAGTGACACAATATCCTCAAAACAACGAATGAACGACGGAAGTTGCTAATTGACCGAAAGCAAACAAAAACACCTGTGGAAATCCGACCTAACGAAGGAATTTCAGAACATTGGGGCAAACAAACAAATCAAGGGTTCATCGTTGAGCCCAGCACTGATTTAATTTCAACCTGTTCATTCGCTGGCTGTAACTGCCCTTAATGCACGGGATTGATAGACTCTTTCTTTTTTCTTAGGGGAATTATTAAGTTTGCCCACAAAACCAGTGCAAATAACTCAGTGCTGACCTGCCGGATGGCTTTGGAAGGGCAACCTCCCAGAGGGACGGCGTTGGGAGCTTAATTAGAATGTCAGGAGACACTTTCAAAGTAGTCTGAGACGAGAGTCCACTCCAATGGGAAACCCGAGCCGATCGTCTTTCCCAGTTCAAGGCGAATTGTTGAATGGGATCAGACGCAAGGAATCACAGTGAGTCAAATGGGACCCATAAAGAACAGCACATGGGGGGTCGTCTTTAACAGTTTGCATGCACTAAAAACGTAATGGTACAAGAACATGAGCTATATTAATACATGCTCTCACAGTTTACCCAAAAGAAAATAGAGCAGCTATGTTAATGACATTGCGATAAAGATCAAGAGCCACTGTGAAGAGGTTACCCAAAAATCTGATTGCCATCAAGTATTTTCTGTGGAAAATAGTTTAGCAAGTAATTAAAATTAACCAAGGCGGCATTTATTTAATCAGAAATAAAGCAAAAAAAGAAATATTACTCCATGTTTTGTGTGAATATATTTTAAAATGTAATTTAAAAAAATGTATAACAAATTATGAAATATGAGTCCATTTTGAAATAGCTGTTTTATATGTGAATATATTTTAAAATGTCATTTTAAAAATATAGAAAAAAATATGAAATATGAATCCATTTTGAAATAGCTGTTTTATGTGTGAATATATTTTAAAATGCAATTTAATTTCTGTGATCAAAGCTGAATTTTCAGCGTCTTCAGTGTCACATGATCTTCTGAAATCATTCTAATACTGCTCAAGGATTTTTTTGATTTTTTTTATCAGTGATGAAAATAGTTATGATGCTTTATATTTTTGTTTTCAAGATTATTTGATGAGGTCCAATTTATTAGATTTGTGTTGGTAACAAATGACTTGTTTAAAGAATTTAATGTATTCTTGCTGAATAAAAGTATTAATTTAAAATGTAAAATACTTAAGAATAATATAACAATGAATTAAGTAATTGTTTAAATAACTTTATAATGAAATCTTCATAATTAATGAATATTTTAATTTATTTTAAAATATGAATTCTTATTTTTGTAAATAATTTTAATCCTAAAAAAATGACAGTAATGAGAAAATAATTATTTTATTGTTTTAAAAAAGTGTCACAATGCAAAACTTAAATGGAATAATATGTGCGTGTGTGTGTGTATTTTTGTATAGTTTATATGTTAAAAGTTTACCTTTTTGTTCCACATATTTGAATATCATGTTTTTTTTTCATTTTATCTTTGAAAAGTAACAAGTCACTTGTGTCTTCTCTGCCTCTTTATTCCAATCTTCTGCAGTGGCTCCAATGGTAGCATCTCTCTAAGGTCAAGTCATTCGTGATGGCCTCCCTGAAGCGGCAGCTGCTCGGTATAAGGTTACGATTTCACCTGTGCGCGGCACAAACGCAGGAACTGGCGTGTCATTGAGGAGCGGGTAATTATTCAACACGTCAGACTGCAATGCCTGCAATGTTAATTACGCTGCGGGCTCCTCTCCGGGCAGAGAGATTAAGCCTGGGAGCAAAGGCTCGGCGCTCATTACGCTCACACCAGCACAACATGTGCAAGGGACAGCCAACTCCCGCACGCTCCCTGAACGAGTATCCAATTCGCCACCAGATGACACTTTATCATTCCCACACCATGTTTTATTTTAGGTCAGATGCGTAAGATTTTACAACCAAGCACGTAAAATAGATTGGATAGGTTCACTTTTGACTAAAATAGCAGCCTAATGTTCAGTTAGTGCGGAGTTGGGATTTTTAGGGTTGGGTTTGGAGCTGAAGGAATTTTCCAGGTTCAACTTTAGGTTAATCCACAAATGCATAATGTCGCCTACCACAGAAAATAACATTAAACTTATCTGAATTCTTTAAATACAAAAAGGTATTCAAGGGCTGTGCTGCACATCCTATAAAAAAATAAGGTTGAAAAAAGGTAACACTTTAGAATAGGTAACACTTGTTAGCTATTAACTACAACTTTTCCCTCAATAAATTCTTAATTTGCTGCTTATTAATAGTTAGTAAGGTAGTTGTAATGTAGGATTAGGAATGTAGAATAAGGTATTAATATGTGCTTAATTAGCGCTAATAAAGTAGTAATATGCATGTTAATACGCAACTAATAGGTGTAACCGTAAAATAAAGTGTTATTCATATCATCATGTCATTGAGGCCAGTGTTGGATAAGTTACTAAGTTAAAAAAGTAATTACTAGTTACTATTTCAATAGTGTAATTAGATTACTGTACAAATTACATTCTCCAAAAGGTATTTAATTACTTATTACTAATTACCTTCTAAATCCTATATCAACTAAGATCAACTATGTAAATTATTCTGGTCGCACTTAGATAATTCTCACTATTAACTAACAATTGACTTTTGCCTCAATATATCCTTAATTACTGCTTATTAATACTTCTTAGTACTCATGAGCTTGCTCTTCATTGCGAAAGAACCGAAGTCGATCTGAAAACACCGGTTAACAAACACAGTAAGCTGAAGTTTAGCAGTCTCCATGTGAGATACTTTGCTTAAATGAAAGTTCATTCAGCCGGTCTGTTTTGCTATGAGATCTCGACTAATTTGTTTGCGATTGTGCTTTCTGAATAAATATATGGCTCAAAATAATAGATCAGTTTATTGGTTTTCTAATTGCTGAGCAAGCAGTTAATTAATTAATGAGTTTAGTAAACAAAAAAATGCCCAAAATTTGCCAAAGCTAAAGAAAAGCTAAAAATCTGAATGCGTCAAGTTGAATTTTTTAGTTTTTCTCAGTATTTGTGACTGAAAAGGTCGCGTGAACTGTAAAAAATGTAGTTGTTTTTTTACGGCACTTGTGGGGATTTGCATGACTATTGTTTAATGCAGCGCGTGACTATAACATGATTACAGTTATGAACAACGATTTAGAATGAACGCAGATGGTATTACAATGATGACGACTCAATCCTCAGGTCCATCTTTACGGATCCACCTCACCAGTATTTTCAGTGCTGTGAAAGATATACGACTGTCCTGACACATTGACATCATCCCTTAAACATCTGCTGCTTAAAAAACTGTGACATTGGTGGAGGAGCGGTGTTCCAAAATCATTTACTTTAGCCCTCGGCGAGAGTTACAGTACAGAGACGGAGCAGTAAAATGACAAGGCCTTTCCCCTTTCATTTTATGGAGTTCTGTGATAAAATTAAATGCTGGCCATCTCTTTGACAGATGCATTATATGCGCAGACGTTGCGAATGAGACTGAAGTTTTTTTTAATGATTCTGAATGATTTGCAATCTTGCTTAAGACATCAAACTGTCAGCTCATTCGTCTTTCAAAGTAAGAGGGTTCCTTGCTTTCGAAGCAGTAAAGATATGAACACTGGGGGGAAAACTTTATACAATTTCCACTCGAAATAGGAAGCTTGGTCCTTCTGGGAGACACTAAATTGAAACTAAGGCTGTTTCTGATGGACCACAGGATATGCCTGCAAATTTAGACATATCAGAATGGCAAAAAAGTCTGTTAGTGCCCATTCATATAAACTGAATGGCTTGTAATGTTCTTGGCCCCTCTGAGGATATTCGCAAGGTTGAGCAGCGACAGCAGGAAGAGCTGAATGGTTTTGACATAACTTTATTTTAGTGCTCTACAGGTTTTCTCTCCTCCCTACGGTTTAATGGTTTATTCCACCGGGGTCCAGAAAGGAAGCAGCTAAAGTCCTGCTGCTCGGCTTCAGAGAGGATGTCATTTCAAGATTGAGCTGAAGAGCTTGGTTTTTTTCACACATAGATTTTTTTTTGGAAATTTTTTTTTTTGTTAGAAAGCGTGTCAGGCTGGGGCTGCACAGTTCATCGAAATAAAACTGAAAACGCAAATAGAAAAAATAGCAAAGGCTGGTATTATATTATAGTGCTTCTGCATGTCTTAACCCTTGTGTATAAAAGTTACACAGGAGTCCTTAGAGGACAAAAATGTCCATGTCAAAAAAACGATCATAAAAAAATAGGATGATCTTTTTTCCACTTTCATTGACATAGGTCTTTTTATCAACAGCTGTCCTGATCACAACTACAGAAATTCATTCATTTTGAGTATTTTTGTTTGCTTTATAAAAATAAATATACTAAAATGTATTTAAATTAGATTTATTTCATGCTTAGTATACTACAAATACATTTTCATATTTATGTACTAAATAGAATGTCATGCAATTGTACTTTTAGTATACTGAACTGGGATACTTATAGTCTGCTAAATTAAACAACTTATTTTGTACTTAATGCAGTTTATTGTGCAGAAGTAGTGCTAAAGTCCAATTAAAGACACACTTAGTATATTTGATTGTGCTAAAGAGTAACTATTGCAAGTATACTTTAGGTACACTTTAAATATTTCGCATTTAAAGGGCAACATTACACAATCCTCATTAAAACATAAACACGCATTTTAGGCTCTTTAATAAGAAACATGCATTATGCACAAGTAAAACTCCAAATAAAGTTTAATTAATTTTTTTTATATCAGTAGGTCTTGAGCTATCTGTCAGTAAATATGTTAATAGATTTGAACCATACTTAGTATGAAATAAATGTATTTTAAATATATTACTTTTTTACTAATGTCACTATTGTTGTTTTTTTTCTTTTCAAAGGAACACTCAAAATAAGTATTTTTCATACTAAATGTTAAAAGGAAAAGACGGAAATGTGCCTGAAGACAAAGTGTGCCCTTTTGCACATACTGTTTTTATTTATTTATTTATTTATTTATTTATTTTTGTATTTGTTAGAAAGTGTGTCAAGCTAGGGCTGTACAAATAATCGGAATTGAACCGAAAACACAAAAGGAAGAAATAAGAAAAGGCTGCTGTTCAATTATAGTGCTTCTGCCGATCTTAACCCTTGTGTATAAAAGTTATACAGAGGTGCTTGGAGGACAAAGTGTCCATGTTAAAAAATATTATATATTAAATTTTTTCATTTTACATATTACATTTTAAATCAACACAGTCTTAAATTCATGTCTTAAGGTTATGTCATTGTATGTTGAACACACTGCAAAACATATCGTCTAGGTTACGTACGTAACCCACGTTCCCTGAAGGAGGGAACAGAGACGTTACATATGGGAACTTGCCAGAGAGACCAATTGCCTTTGAGCAATTGAGTGAGAGAGCGAGGTCAGTCGCAGTGCGGAGTTCCTGCATTGCCCCCTGGTCCGGCCCACTTTCGTGCAGGAGCTACAACGCTTTAGCCTGGTAGACTTGGAGCGTTGCCAGCGCGTGCACGGCAGCGCGAGCGGACAACTGCCTACATGCCTTGGACGGGAGATGCGGCTGGTCACAACAGGCACCGCAACAGTGCGCTTCACCTGAGGGATCTCTGTATACCCCCTGGCTGCACCACCATCGAGAGTAGCGAGGGACGAAGAGCCTGGGCGCAGGCGTGATGAGAAAGGGGCTCGCCACGATCTGGTTAGCTCTTCGTGCACCTCCTGGAAGAATGGCACTGGGAGAGAGCACGGCGGGGCCGCATCTCTAGCTCCCGGAAACAAATCATCCAGCCGCGAAGGGTCGGCTGATGGTGCACGGGGTACCTCCAAACTGATTCCTTCTGCGGCACGGAGGAGCAAAGCCGACCGTTCGGCATCCGCTGCAGACGGGTCAGACAATGTGGTGCTGCGCTATCCCGAAGCAGCTTCAGCCTCACTATCTGACTCTGATGCTGCCGAAGACATCTCAGCCTCTCGGGGCGCCCCGAAGGACACACTCAGCCCTGTTAGGGGGGAGCGGTCTCCTCCAGGAGGCCTACGGGACTTCGCGGTGTGGCAGAACTCTGTGGGGCTCTTACACCGGACGGAACATTCTGTACAAACACCTGGAGGTCCCCCAGATGCCTCGGCGTGGCAGCTGAAGAACTACTATGGTCCAACAAGCTGCTGCAGGAAGGACGCTAGAAGGACGAGAGGCGGGACCTCAACGTAGCCATGGTCATACGCTCGCAATGAGCGCATTGACCATCCACAAAAGCTGCCTCAGCGTGTACTTGGCCAAGACATGCGAGGCAACGATCGTGTTCGTCCGAAGAGGTGCGGAAACTCCTGCACCCAGAAACGCACGATCGGCTCGACATTCCGAAGAACGCCTTACCAACCGTGGGAAAATTCGCTCTTTCTCCCGGTTGCCCAGGAAAGACCTAACGCGCCTCTAATGCACTCAGAGGTCTTTTGCTCACTGGATGTTGCAAGATGACTGGCACAACCAGCCTTTAAAAAGGCTGCCAGCCCGCAAGATCCGTTGACAGCCGCCCAGATAAAACGCTGTCAGACAAGAGAGCAGGATAGCAGGAACTCTTGAAATCAGGACTCTTCCTCGATCGTTCTCTAGAACTCGCAGAGGGGGGCTCTTGCAGTAGCTCCGAACGGCGAAGGCTCTGAAGTGAAAATCTGCATGTGCATTCCGTTCGTGCCCTCTTATACTCATGCAGTGATGATGTCACGCCGTAGGCATGTTCTGTGTATGTTTGCTCTCCATGTGCTTGTGTTTACCTTTTGTATCCTCAAGTTGTCCTTCGTTTGTGTCTCCACCCCGCTCATTAGTGTTCACTCCCTGCCAGCCGTGTGTCCAGGTGTTCCCCAATGTCTCTGATTGTATGTTGTTAATAAATGTTTATCTTGCGTTTCACTCCTGCCTCTGAGTCCTGCCTGATCACAAGGAAGTGAGAGCGCAAGATATATCCGCCGACTCGTGACAGAACATCCGACCACAACAAAGCTATGGCGTTCTATTCACAGGACGCGCACGTCTCAGCGGGCTTCATATCACGTCTGCCTTATCCGCGAATGCCTGGATCTCTACTCGCCATTCGGAGGGGTCCGCCTCCGCGTTCGCGGCACTTCGCCGAACCAAGTGAGCCGTCAGTTTCGTTTTCGTTTTCACGGCCCGGACCGCCGTGTAAAACTCAGTCAATCCCGAATCCACCTCTACCAGCCACTACACCCGATACAGCGAGGAGAACCCCCGCGGTGCCTAGCCCGTCAGTGCGGTTGCCAGATCCGCCTAAAAGCTCTGCAGTTCCCAAACTGGGAAAAAACTATTTAAAACATGTTACACGCCAAAAGGGGCCGTGTAGTGCACAGCTTGTCCCGGTCCCTAATGCACTGTTTTTAACCCAGTCAATGCTGGTTGTACAGCCAGGAGTTTTAACGGGTCCTAACCCCGTAGCACAATACGAGGGGTCATGTTCAGCTCAGTCGGTCCCAGTCACACAGCCTGACGAGCTGTTGAAGGCCCTCACGGTTCCCAACCATTTACAAACGGGTTCCAGCCCCGTAATACTATACGAGGGGTCGTGTTCACCTCTGCCAATCCCAGTTAAGCAGCCTGACGAGCTGCTGAAGGTCCTTGCGGTTCCTAGCCCGCAAATAATGGGTCCCACTCCCGTTTCACAGTACGAGGAGTCGTGTCCAGTCATGTTGGGTTGCGATTGGGGTTACGAGTGGCCGGACCCTGTAGAGCCTTTAAACTGTTATTGGCTCAGGAGAGCATCTTCACTGCCTGGTAGGCCCAGGTGGTCTGCTCCGCCATCTGCACCACCCTGGAGGGCACATAAACTGTTTGATCGGCTCAAGAGAGCGTTACCGGTCCCCAGTAAGCCCAGGTGGGCTGCTCCTCAGTCTGATGGTTCTCCCGTCAGCTCCGCCCAGGTGGAAGTCTCCACCGCCTGCTCCGCCATGGAGGGCGTTCCTGCCATCTGGCCCGCCCAGGTGGGCGTCTCCGCTGTCTCCACCGCCCCCTTAAAGACTGGTGTTGCTTCCTGCGCATCTGGTATCCACGCCTAGGGGGAGAGCTATGTCACACCGTAGGCATGTTCTGTGTATGTTTGCTGTCCATGTGCTTGTGTTTACCTTTTGTATCCTCATGTTGTCCCTTGTTTGTGACTCCACCCCGGTCATTAGTGTTCACTCCCTGCCAGCCGTGTGTGTGTCCAGGTGTTCCCCATTGTCTCTGATTGTATGTTGTATTTAAACCATGCCCTTTGTCTTGTGTTTTGTCGGATGTTAACGTTTCCAGTCATAGG
>JAUMHQ010000032.1:2217939-2230541 GCA_032361165.1 Enteromius paludinosus | reverse complement strand
TTTAATAAATCTGCAAAAATGTCAACATTTCTGTGTTTTTCTGTCAATATGGGGTGCTGTGTGTACATTAATGAGGGAAAAAATTTACTTGAATGACTTTAGCAAATGGCTGCAATATAACAAAGAGTGAACAATTTAAGGGGGTCTGAATACTTTCCGAACACACTGTATATTTGAGCTTATTATAAAACCACAACAAATTCCTAGCATGTTTGAGCATACTTGGCCAATAAAGTGAATTGTGATTCTGTCCAGCCTGACCCACAAACACTCGTTGTGTTTCCATTCACCTGTTTTTAAAAATAGAAGAAATAAAAAGAACAAAAGAAAAGAAAACCTTCTGGGTGGAAACTTAGATATGCATAAGTTCTAAAAACAGGCATGAAAAAACTTTTTATGATGACCTTTTTTCCAATAAGAAAAAGGGTGCATAAACAGTCGTTCAGAAAAATCTGGGCCCCCTTTCTTGGGTCTATATGTGATAGATGTGCTACATGTCATTGGGTTGTGTTCTTCCTCGTCCTCTCATCAGAGAAGAACATCATGAGGAGAGCTGCAGAGCGAGCTGATAAGAGCCCAGCGCTCCATTAGTCTCTCTAATTAGTTTGGAATAGTTTGAAAGTTCAGCTTCACATTGGCCAAACGCCACTGAAGAGTAAACGGACAGAACCAAACACTGCACAGACATCAGTGTGTGTGTGTGTGTGTGTGTGTGTCGTCCACATGCAGCTGCTCTCCAACTTCTAACCTCATCAGACATGAATTCAGAATCAGCATCCTTTGAGTTTAAAGCAGCTTTTGTCCTCGTTGCAGAGTTTCTCAAGAGCTTTCTTGAAGCGTCTTGGAGACAAAGTTCTTCTGGATTGAGTCTGTCTCAGTTTGTTGTGTTTCTTCACGTCGTTCCAGAGACACTGGATGATGATCAGATTTTTGTGTGGGGCTCACAACATTATTACAGTTAATGTTAAAATTAATGTTTGGAAACGTAAGCTGATATTTTCATACGCCACCGCAGAAGATGTTTTAATTCAGATATAACTGAATTTAAACCATTTTAAGCCAGTCAAAATATTAATACATTTGGCCATCACTGTGTATAAATGATATTCATGTTCTCACCCAGCAGGACTTTCCAGACATGTATCCGGTACATGGAGGGCAGAGGAAACCTCTGACTGAAGGTGCTCAACTTCTCCACATCTGAAAACCACAGCAACAAAACGAGAGAAACACTGATCATCCGCGAGCTTGTATCACAGCCATTTATTCTCATCTCAACTGAGAGATACATAGCACTTCACAGTAATAAACCTAAAGATGAAAATAAATACTATGTATATAATAATTATAATAACGAGAAGAAGAAGAAGACAATATTACCATTGTTACTGATCTAATATGCATGTTATCGAACATAAACACCAATATTTAAAAATAAAATAGCGACAACTGTTATTTCTACAAAGTCAAAAGAAAAACAAAAGAAAAATACAAAAGAATTAATGATTACTGAACACCAACATTCATTTATTATGATTAATTATTATTGTGTTGAAAAAGAGAAATCTATTCTATATGATTAATGAATCAAACAATAAAACGAATTAATAATATATTCATGTATTGTTATTATTTATAATATTGTTATTAGTAAAGTGTCAAAAAAGATTGTTCTGCATGTTTACTGAACACAACAAAAATTTAAAAATAAGTTATTTTATGGTGTCTCTAAATGTTACACCTTTCTTCTTATTAATAATAATAATAATAATAATTATTATTATTATTATTTACTTTGTTGAAAAATGACAAATCTATTTCCATGATTACTGAACACTAACATTAAAGACTAACATTAAATAATTATTAATTAATGAACAACACATTTTTTTAATCTTTTAAGACATAATAAATTAAAACAAAATAAATTATTATAAAACATTTATTTTAAAATGGTAAAAAAAACAACAAAATGCATACAATTAATAATATAAATAAATATTAATTATTGTTATTATTATAGGTTCCTTAGAAAAGATATGTACAAATTTATTATGCATGTTTACCGAACACTTAGACCAGTGTTTCCCAACCCTGTTGAACACCAACAGTGCACATTTTGGATGTCTCTCTTATCTGACCAATACATTTCTGGTCGTGGAGTCTCTACTGACGAGCCGATGAGTTGATTCAGGTGTGTTTGATGAGGAAAAGTTGGAAAATGTGTAGTGTTGGTGTGCCTCCGGGAACAGGGTTGGGAAACACTGACTTAGAACAACATTAAAATGTAATATTAAATAATAACAAATAATAAAATAGCTGTTATTAAATCTGAAAACAAAACGAGACCAAGGACACTGAGTCTGGAGAAGGAATATGTGACTCTTACCCAGCGGATTGTCCTTCAGCAGGATCTCAAGCGACTTCTTCTCCTCCACTCCTCTGAAACCCACTTTCTCATAATACGCCGAGCGGAAGTTTCTCTGTGGATCATCAGCCATGATCACTGATGTGAAGCTGAAATAGAAAAACAACATGGTTTACCCACACCGGTGGTGACACCATATCAACCTTCTGACTGTAAATAACACTGTTTTAAGTGCTCAGGATTGCATACTGAATGATTAACATATTTATGTACCTTGGTATTTTCATGGTACTTTTCCTTCCTCCAAAGAATACCAAGACATGTGTCCATAAATAATATAATAAATATTACCACGCTTTGCTAATGAATGCTACAGCATAAAGTGACCTGATCAACTGTGTACTATAGTGTACTTTTTATTAATAGAAAACGTAACACGTTATAAGCTAATTTGTTTATATCACTATAGTTGTTATAGAATCACCACAGCAAATTAATTCAAGTACTTTATTAATTAGTTCAAAACCACTGTAGTATTTACTGTAAATTACTATAGTATACTAATTTTGATTTGTAGCATTAACATTTTCAAAAAATACAAGTTATTATTTCAACAGGAGAACCGCGGTAAGTTTATGTAAGGCATATTTGGTGTGTTGATCATAAACAATGTTTTAAATATTACACAATACCTTAGAGAGCGGATCTCAGCGGGCCTCCGCGCCTTTCCTCCGACTCTTCAAAAACTTTAGCAATCAAACACCTGGCTGCAATTCATAATCAATGCATACATGTGGGATTATTATCCTTAAGTGAAATACTGCAAATGTGTACGTCTGTAAATGCAGCTGTCTGCGGTCCTGTGACCCCGGAAGTAATTCACGTCCTCGTGTTGTTGTAGTTCCGCGTGTGTCCAGCAGCTCAGCTTCAACAAGATTGGACATTAGCTTTCTTAACCCTCACAATACATTCAAAACCTGGATTAAATTCATGACTGCTCAAAATTTGTGAGACCGTGATATATGCTGTTTTTTAAATACAGCTCTTCACCAAAATTCTCTTTCAGATCCCTAACCATTTTAACACGTTAAGGTGACTTTAAAAGGCCTTTAGGTTACCTAAGAATGTTTAAATGGTTATTTTTTGGTAGCCTGAATACAATCATTGTACGTGATTAATGTTACACCACAGCACACGTATTACACAATAAAACAACATTAATCCTGGACTTTTCAATTTTGTTCGTCTGCAAACTAGAAAAATATTTGTGGGAATAAAAGGTAAAAAAAAAAGACCCACGTGTTCATAAAACACCGTTTTCAATGCAAAACATCGTGCTTTAAAATACTTGTTTTCCCTGACATAAAATCATAGAAATTCTAATGGTTTCCATTACAAAAGCATTAACTTTTTCCATCACAAAATTCCTTTTTGTAGTGTTATGGGCATTTTTCCAATAGAATTTCCCGTCCCACCAATAGAGACAATCACAGATGCCATTATACTATAGAAACATTATTAAAATCAACACTTTATAACCATTAAATCTATTGCATTTTCTGTTGTTTATTTGTTGTTTTTTTAGCAGGGCTGACAAGTAGTCAAAAACTAAATTATTTTTCAATAATTAAGTACAAACATTGATGATGTCATCTTAGTGAATGTCCTTTTAATGATTTATTATTTGAAGACTAGGCAATCTTCGAATTAATATAATTGTCCAGTTATTATATAATCTTCCAATTAATAGTTTAATACCTAGCCTACTATTGAATAACTACTGAGTGATAGTGAGATTTTGATCATCTGCTATTTTGGTTAGCTTGAAGCTGGTAAGTTAACACTTTTTGTTATCATTAGGTTTCTGTAATATTAATCCTACAAATAATAACAATAGCACATGATGTCAGTAGTAGCTAAATAACCTTCACATCTTCATATAGGATACTGGATTAGATTGTTTAGTCATGAAATAACTCTGCTATAACATTTTTATACATAAAATCAAAACATAGTAATAATTATTCATAGGAGTCATGCATTAGATGAAGTCTTTCTTTATTTGAGCAATAAAACAGTAAGAAATTTGTCAGACACAGTGTTAGAGTAACAAAGTAACTAAGGCTAATTCAAAGGTAAAGTGAAGGCACTGAAACTTTTAGGAAAAACTACAGCAATTTAACTGTATTAGTGTAAAAACAAATCAGTAAAAAGTTACATCTTTACCCAAAATGTAGTGTTATAAACAACTTTTATCTGTTAATTAAATTCAAAAGCAGAAAAAAACCATAATGTGAATAAGCAGTCAAAAACTGTATTTTTTATTAGCTAATACATTCAATATAGATTTAAGGAACACTAAATGCTCCAAAAAAGGTGGTAAAAAATGCTGATTAGTTTAGAACACAATCCACATTTCCAATAATAAATGTTAAATTTTTTCTCATGTTGTCAATTTTAAAATACTTTGATTTGATAACTGTGTTGTATAACATTGCACAGTACACAATGATTGTTTAAGAGAGCGATCTGGAGCTGAAAGAGGTTCTGCTGTAGCTAAAGCTGCTGTATCTGGAAGACGAAGAGGGGGATGAGCTGTAGTCTACGCTGCCCCTTCGGGATCCGCTTCGAGAGCCTGAGGCAGATCCAGGGTTCGAGAGGTTGTAAGGGCTGCTGATTCCACGTGATGAAACCGTGGAGGCGGGAAGCATGCGAACACCTGTGTTCTCCTCTGTCATGCAACCTTCCAGAGCCTCCTTGTAGGATATCCTCAGCTTGGTCTTGGGGCAGGTGAGGGTCTTGGGGTGGTGGCGCGTATCCTGGAGCTTCTGAGCCGATCTCATGTCCAGCCAGCCGAGCTGCAAAGCCTCCTCAAGCGAACGTCTGCATCCAAGCTCTGGGTCGAACAGCCCGCCGGTCAAATACTGGAATTCAAGAAAGCGCTGGCCAGCTTCGTACGGCAGCCATTTTTCCTTGACGGCCTCAGCAGCAGACATCTTACGCTTGGATTTCACATCTTCGAAACCAATATATGCTTTCTGGGCAGGTTTTATCCTGTTAGCCATTTCGTCATCAAGGACACCAAGTCGGGTTGCTTCTTGAATAGAAATACGGCGGCCATTTTCAGGGCTCACAATCCCTCCGGTGCAAGCCTGAGCCTCCAGGAGCCGTTGCGCTGTGATGGAATCAATGATTCCTCGCTTTAGAGCATCACATATGCTAATCTTCTCCAGCTTCTCTGTGTCAAAAACTGCTCCGACTGGATTCTGTTCCTCAATCGATTCTACTAACGGAGTCAGTTTGATTGACATGCTGGAGATATGCTTGGAGGTGTTTGTTGAGGATGGATCTTGAACGATTTCTTGAGTGGAGATACTCTCGACTGTTTTAACAGTTTCAGTTTTAATTATCTGGCTTTTCATTGACGCCTGGGATGTAAAAGATGACGTGGCGACAGAGGAGCTGAGCGGTTTGCTGAGAGTCTTCGTCTTGTTGGTGATCATATCTGCAAACTCTGTAAGGCTGAGATTTCCTGAGTGATACCTATCAAGGACATCTTGGTTAATCACTCCCTTAGCTAGCAGTTCTTTCAAGTCGTATTGAATGCCTGTTTGCATGTCCATTATAGCTTTACTGGTCGTGCCATCTGAGGCAGTGATAACCGTTTCTTCCCACTCGCATTCTTGCTGAGACAATTCCAAAAAGGTTTCGTAGTCTATGAGTTTCTTCTCGTACGCTTCACGCACAGTCATCTCTTTATTACTTTCAGGATCAACAATCAATACTCGTCTCTTCCTCGTGGAGTTCTTCTGCTGCATCTTTTTCTTGTCGTAAAGGGGCAGAAGCACAAGTTCTGTCTTCTTATCTGGAAGGCAACGGCTCTTTAGCTGTAGGTAGGTCAGATTGTCCTCTGTGTTTGGGTCAAAGAAACCCTTTGTGTCATCGCCTTCATCTTTTAGAATCTGGTTCATCTCTTCATCAAAGTAGCCCCTTTGGTACGCCACATCAACATCAATTCGGTGACTGTGTTTAGGATCAATGATACCACCACTTGCAATCTGAGCCTCCAGCAGGCGAATGCCATGACCTTTCTCTATGAGACCACGTTCGATGGCTTCGAAAAGAGAGATCATCTTGTTGGTGCCTGGGTCTTTGTACCCAGTTACCGCTCTCTCTGCAGACAGAAGCTTGTCTTTGAACTCTACACCTACCAATTCTTTCTTGCAAGCCTCCTCGACGGTGTAGTACTCATTGTGAATGGGATCAATAATGAAGCCTGAAGCGGCTTGGGCCTCCAGAAGCTCTAAGGTAGTGCCTGGTCGCAAAAGCCCGTCCTTCATGGCCTGATAGATAGGCAAGGCACAGTCATTGGCCTCGTCATAAATCCCAGCGATGCAGGTTGACCCTCGGAGATAAGCCCGAAGCCTGTGTTCAATATCTTGGCTGGTAATCTTGCCCTCTCTCAGATGATCCATGTCCGTAGGTTGCAGCAATTTTGCATCCACCAGATCTGATACGCTAACTTCGTGGCGCAGTCCCTGGACAGTCATGGGTTTCTCTGGAGCTGGAAGCAGGAGCAAACTAGTACTGAGGTCAGCCTTGCATCGTTTCTTGATAGTAACGTAGCTGGCACGTAAATCACTGTCGGGATCAATATAGCAATCAGGTCTGGCATTTAGAGCTTGATAAAGATCCTCATCAAGCAGGTCACGGTCCATGGCAGTATCTTTGGAAAGATAGACACTGAGAATAGGATCAAGGATGCCTCCTGCCGCCTCTTGTGCCTGCAGGAGACGCAGAGCTGTTTCCCGGTTAACCAATCCTTTCTTCGTGGCTTGGCTTACTGGCAAGAGTTTACCAGTTTTGGGATCCCTGAACCCAATGCAGGCGGCCTCTGCAGTCAACAGCTGCTTCTTGTCAGATTCATCCATAAGTCCATTCAGACAAGCCTCCTCAACAGTCATCCTCACATTTGCTCTGGGATCTATGATGTACCCTGTGGCAGCTTGAGCCTCAAGCAACATGTTTGCACTCTCGTCTGAAATCAACTTTTGTTTTTTAGCCTCGGTGAAGGTCATTTTGCCTTTAGGCCCTGCTGCCAGCCCCGCAATGGCTCCTGTGCCTTTAAGATTGAGCCTGATGTCAACAGATACATCCTCTACAGTCCGCTGGCCATTCATCAACTGATCAAATGTCACCTTGTCAATTACACCACAGTCATGCAGCTGCTGGGCCGTGACCTTCTTACGAACACCTTCGAAGACCAGCGAGCAGGCGTCCGTTAGGTCTGTCTGAGTGTATCTGTTAGCACCATCTGGTTTCCGCTGCAGTCTCTGCAGCTCATTCTGCTGCGAGTCTTGAAGTGCCTGCTTCTCTGCCTTCTCTCGTTCCAAGTTCTGCGAGAGCAGCCTGTAGCGTTCTCCGGTCTCCTTCAGCTGCGTCCTTAGCCTCTCCATCTCGACCTTGACAGAATTTAACTGGCTCTCCAGGCTGGAGCGCTCAGAGTTGTGCTGTCGAATCTGCTCTTCATGAGTCGCACATTTGGTCTTCCATTGTGTAAAATCCTTCTTGATCCTATCATTATCCTCCTGCAGCTGTGATTTGAGTCGCAGTTCCGATTCCAGTGAGAGTTTGATACGGTTTAGCTCTTCTTCCAGCTTTTTCAAGCGCATCATATCCTGTTCCATTGTGGCCATTTTCTTGAGGAGGTCATCCCGCTCTTGCTCCAGGCTGCTGCACTGATATTGGGATGTTTGGATCACAGAGGAAGTCTGCAACAAAAGGAGCAAAGAGAAGATTAGTGTTTTATTATTTAAGGTGATCATTCTGATTTTTTCAGATAGGACATTGATTGGTTATTATATGACAATGATTTATTATTCACGGACAATTATAAAAGAGGAATTATTGGTTTTTAAGCTAATTACATAGCCAACCCTGCTCCTGGAGGGACTACCTTCCAGCAGATATTAGTTTCATCCCCACTCCAAAAAACTTTATTTTGTTTTCAAGTAATCCTGAACAGGTAATCCTTGATTAGCTGGATCAGTGTGTTTGATTAGGTTTGGACCTAAAACCCAGGACAGTAGCCCACAAGATGCAGGGTCTGCTATGCCTATTCTAAAGTATAAAAATCAGAGGGTACCACGAACAATAGAGGTCAGATTGATATGTCTTGAACATGGTTGATCATGTGTGCAATGGATGCTGCTGTGCAAAACAAGCAAGCAACATGACAGCTTGCAAAGGACAAACTACAGAAGTGTGTATTAAGATGCAAATCTACAAGGTGTGGTGTGGAAGTAGGTCAAACATGCACATTAAGACATGCAAAAATATGGCAGTTTGCAAGAGTGACATAATTTGCATGTCAAGACAGTAACTATTTATAGCGTGCCACATGAGAGTGATGCATGCAGCTGGCTAAATCTACGCATTTTAACTCTAGAACTCTAGTTTCTAGATTATCCTAGTACCTCTCTGGCTTGTTTTTGTACATTTTCTATCTCCACTTGCAGTTTTTCTCTCTCTCGTGATAGCTGTCGCATAAGCCTGTCATGCTCTGCACCGGCACGCTGGCTGGACTCAAGCTGTTTCTGCAAAGCTGCAATTTGCTCAGTCAGTTCCCGATCACCACGCTTTTTGTTTTTGAGCAATTCATCATGTTCTTGACGCATGGAGCGCAACTCCTCCTCCAGCCGGAGGCGATCTTTGGTCAGAGTTTCATTGAGCCTTTGCAGGCGCTCAGTTTCAGCCGTGCTTATATTTAATGCACAAGTCTTCTCTTCCATGCTGCGATTAAGGGCCTCATAGCGCTGGTTGGAGTCTCGGACATGCCCCTGCTCCTGCGTCAGCTGTAGTTTCAAAGTGTTCATCTCGGCTTTTAAGGCTGCCAGGCTCTGAGAAGACACTTTGTGATCCTTCAAGGCACGGTCTAGGGCCTCCTTCAGGTGCTTGCATTCTTCATCCACATGCTTGGACTCAAGATGGGTCTCTTCCTGGCTCTTACGCAGCGTGGTGATTGTAGTGGTGTACTCCCGCATGGCCTGGCTACTCTTTTCAAGTTGCGCCTCTGTTCTCCGGCGCTTGCTGGCCTCCTCTTCCACCACTTGCCGCTGCTTCTCCAACTCACTTTCCAGTCGCTTCAGCTCCTCCTGGAGCTCTTGAATGCGGCTTTGGAGGCGCGTAATAGTCTGTTCAGACCGGCCCTTCTCAAGAGCATGGGCCTCCAGCTCCACCCGGATAAGGCTCAACTCCTGATGGGAAGAGCGTAGTTGCACCAACTCCACATTACAGTTTTCATTCTTAGTTTTGAGGTCTGCCACCTCCCCTTCCAGTCGCCTGGTCTCGGCCTCTAAAGATCTTTTCAGACGTCGCTCCTCCTCAAGAGAGCGTGTCAGACGGTTGATCTCACTACTCTTTTCTTGTAGCACCCGACTGGAGCTCTCCTGTATCTCCCTCGTTTTGTTGTCTGCTTCACGTTTCTGGCTAGACAACAGCTGGACTTGAGAATCCAGCTCATGCCTCTTTCGACCTTCCTCCGTACTTACAGCACTCCGTTTCTTGATGTCTTCCTCCAGGTGCTTCCTCTGGGCCTCCTCCTGGCTGAGGGAGATACGAAGCCTTTGTAGCTGCTCCTTCAACTCCCTAGATTCTCCCTCTAATCTTTCAAACTCCAGACTCATGGAAGCAGCATCGCTTTCCTTCTGCAGCGAAAGCTTCTGTATGTTGGTCTGAGTAACGAGGATTTGGGACTCGTAGGTCTGTTTCACCTCTCGTATCTCTGTGTTGTGCTCCTGCCTTACCTTTGCCAGCTCTGCCTGCGCCTCCTTGACACGCCGACCCTCGTCTTCCAACTCCCTTTGCAGACGCTCCAGCTCTCGGGTTCTTTCAGACACCGTCTTTTCCAGCTCCATCTTGGCCCAGCTGGCCTGCTCCAGTTCCTTGAGTTTCTTGCGCATAGTTTCATCGTGTTCTTCCTGCAAAAATGTGTAGCGCTCTTCCACGACTTTCTTCTTCCTCTCCATTTCATCCAACTGCAGTTTGAGGCGACGTACTTCATCTGTAAGTTCTTGAAGGCGGTTGGTAGAAGAGTCCAGGCTCTCTTGTGTGGCCATGCACTTCATAGTCTCAGTCCTCTTCACCTCTTCCAAAGATAGCAGGTGTGTCTGTGATTCATTCAGCTCCTGCTGGTAGTTCAGAAGAGCTTCCTGCAAAGAGGCATTCGTTGCGGTGTGATCCTTGATAGCATCTCGCAGCTGCTGAAGTTCCTCCTCGAGAAGCTCAATCCTGGTATTCCGGATCTGCAAAAAGTAAAAAGTAAAAACTAGCTTCATGAAACCTTATACTGACATTTGGCTAAAACTTGTAAAATATAGATTAACATGACCAATGCTGGGTAGATAACTGCCAAATTTTAATCTGTTACTGATTCCAAATTACATGACAAAACTGTAATTGCTAATGTAATCTATTACATTACACATGAAAGTAATGAAATCAGACTACTTTCTGGTTACTTTTAGATTGCTTATGACTAAATTGTTAATCACATTTACATCAATTAAACAACAAAAATCTAAATAAACACTTAAAGATGATGTATTTAAATTCTTATAACATGTAATCAAATAAATAACTTTAATCTGATTACAAGTATCCTAAAATGTAATGTACTCTAATTAATATAATTATAATGTAATTATCTAATAATTTTTTTTAATAAAATGATTACCAGATTACTGAACATTATTGTAAAAAATAAAATCAATAATAAATATATAACAAACTATAATATTAAAATTTTATTATTTCACTGTAAAAAAATTTTTTCTTGATTTTATTACTCGAAGTGTCCTTATATACCTTCAGTTCCTCCATGTTCTTCTGGGAAGCCATAAGAATTTTGTGGTAATCGCTTGAACGGGTGAGCAGCTCTAAGTAGTGTGCATTTAGAGAAGAGACCTGACAGGGAAAGACAAGTATGGAAAGAAATTTTTTATAATAACACAACACAGTAATGCTTGTGTGTTGACCGGGAAAGTGTGTGTTTGTAGGTGTACCTCTTCTGTAATAGAGGATGACGGTGACTGCAGCACTGTCCTCTTAATGGGGATGTTGAGCAAAGTTTCCAGTCCAGCGCTGTAAGCTGCCAACTCAAGCTCATAGTTCTACAGAGACATGGGTCAGGTTATTAAAAAGTGCTGTCAGACCTGAAATTAGATATTAGTACATCTGCAAACTACAGCTATAGCCTAAAACAATGAAGCCAAGTGAAAAGTGCTATGCAAACACAGATGTAGTCTTTTTTTTTTATAATAAAGTCTTTTAAAATGTCTTATAAATCGCTGTTTAGATCAGAGCTGGAAGATTGGAACATTTTACAGTGATGTTTTGTCAAATTAATCTTAACATTTTACAATAAAGTCCCATTAGTCAATGCATGAACTAATATCACCTAACAATACCTTGATGGTGTTTATGCAGATTTCTCCGTCTTTCTGTACGGTCTCCAACAGCTCTCTCTTTGCCTTTATGTCAGAGTTTAACGCCTGCACACATTAGAAAAGAGCATTTTGAAAGTCTGAAAAGCAGTTTGAAAGTGATTGTTTAAGTGATTAGTTTTCCAGACTCACTTTCTGTTGGTTGAGGAGTTGTGTGTAAACTGTGCTGTCATCGGTCTTAACGGCCTGCTGAGACTCGATCTGTCGCTGGGTTTGGTCGATCCATCCGCTGAGATGAGAACTAGACTGCAGGTATCGTTGCAGATGAGGCAGGTAAGCGTCCAGATCGTCCAGCCTGAGAAAACACCCTCGTTAGTGCACTCATTCAGGCCTACAGCTGCTCTGTTAGGCTGATGATATATGGGGCATCTTTTTTTGAGCAATGTTGTTTGGGCACTTTCCCACTTAGATCAGTCTTGGACGAGTCTCACCTGGCTGGCCACTGATGGCAACATTAACCCTCTGGTGCTGTTCTGTCATTTTAGACCGGGAAATATATATTTTTATCATTTTTAAAAATCACTACTTGATCAGAATGGTACGAAACTTGGTACCTCCATAGACCGATGTAAAAACATTGGTAAACAGTCCATGTGAGATCAGTGGCTCAACTTCAGTTTTGAGATGCTATGAGAATACTTTTTTGCGCAAAGAAAACAAAGATTTTTAACTTTAACCGTGGCAGTCTGGTAGTCATTTAATGGAAGTGGATGGGCACCAAACCTTTCAAA
>JAUMHQ010000032.1:2204716-2217839 GCA_032361165.1 Enteromius paludinosus | reverse complement strand
GTTATGTCCATGTACTGAACTCTTATTATTCAACCATGCCAAGCTAAATTCAGTTTTCCATTCTATGGCACCTTTAAGTCTGCCTACACTGGATGCAATAAAGTGACCATTGAAAATCATTTTGAATTTGTGTCAGCACGTCATAAATAGCAGCAGTTTCCTGTCGGAGATTTGACGCGTCCAACCAATATTTATACCAGTTGCTCACTCTTTATATCTTCGTCATGGTAAGCTTATCCTGCAGAACATTCATGATCACAAATTAAAAAAAGCCCTATTTGATTTGTTTGTTCTTGAATTCCCCTTGGGGATCAATAAAGTATCTATATATATATATATATATATATATAATGTAGAATGGAGCAAAGCCTCTTGGGAATGAAGAATGGGGGTTTATCCAATGAACCGATTTCAGGTCAAGTCTATTTAATTTTTTCCCCAATCAAGTGAAAATAACTGAAATAAGCCTGGCTTATTTGGTAAACTTGTTTTATGAAACACTCGCCTGGAACCCGGCAGAAAATAATACTGAAGTTACTCCGTCAGCTGTGGATAAATCTTTACAATGATGGAATGATCTGAGATTGAAATCTGGAACCTTAGCGCGCAAAAAAACAAACAAATCTAAACCTCCTTTAAAGTTGTCCAAATGAAGTTCTTAGCGATGCATATTACTCATCAAAAACTAATTTTTATATATTTTTGTTGGAAATGTACAAAATCTCTCCATGGAACACAATCTTTATCTTAATATCTTAATGATTTTTGACATAAAAGAAAAATGCATAATTTTGACCCATACGATGTATTGTCTATTTCTACAAATATACCTGTGCTACTTATGACTGTTTTTGTGCTCCAGGCTCAGATGTTGTGAAGTACACTTTCAGATGTTTTTCCTAGATTAGGTCATGTTCTAGGAGTATGCCGAGATTCCCCGTGAACAGACGGACAGAGAAAGAGCGAGAGGGAAAGTGGAGAAGAGGACTGTCTAATGGTGTTTGATGGCGAGGAGAAGCCGATCGATCAAACCAGAGACTCTCTCCAAGCACTCCAGGAAACACTGCTGCAGTAACACACACACACACACACACACACTCCTCCACCCAGCTCACATCCCGTATCAGGAAACAGATCATAACAGCATGTGATCCAGAGACTGATGTTGATGATCTGTTCTAAAAGGATTACTCCTACATAATATAAAAACTACAATCTTAACGCCTTCCAATCAGTGCTGTCAAACAATTAATAGCGATAAATTTTATTTTAGTTTACATATCACATCTGTGCGTACTGTGTATAACTGTTATGTACAGCGTATACTTTGGAAATATTTACATGCACATAAACGTACACATTTATATTTGTATGTTTCATTAATATACAAACATAACATTTTGCATGTGTTTGTAAACATGTGTCATTTTCTTAGCTCTTGGTCTTTTCAAATCTTATTATCTTCTGTTCTCATTATAATCTCAACAATCAGATTTAAAATAAATATATTATAATTAGACTCATCAATTAATAATACAAATTACAAAAGCACACATATCACTAAAGCTGGAATTAACCTGAAAATATAAAAAATGATTAAAAGTATTTATTAAATAAATTATTTTATTTTATTATGTTATAATCTGAACACATCTCACAGTGAATTTGTTTAAAACATTTTTTTTTTTAGTATTTCAATAGTAAAATGATGTGTTATATACTATAGTATTTCTTAATATTTTGTATTAGCTTACATTTTTTATTTCATTTTAATTTAAGGTAATTTGCTAATTTAGCAATAAAGTATTTACTAATATTCTGCTTATATATATAGCTTTTTATTTTCATATTTTACTTTAGTTTTACCTTTAGTGATATGTTTTTTTTCCTTTAATAGTTTTACTTCAGTCATTTGAGTACTTCAGATTAAACGAGCCCATTCCAGTTGGCTGCCAAGGCAACATTTCTAATAAGTTTTTCACCAAATATTTACATTTCATATTAGTTCGATTAGCGGAAATGATTTTAAATTGTTTTAGCTAGCTAACAGATTTAGCAAACAGCTTTAAGTGTTTGTTTTAGCAAACCCAGGTAATAACCCGAAGCAAGAAGCAACCCGAACCAACCACATTTCACCAAACCTGACATCATGTTCCTGTCTGACCGCAAACAGAACGATTTTCATTCAGTCTGTATGTGATTCAGAACAATCACATGACGCGGAATATAACGGACGAGTCATGCTTTTATGATGCTGGTCTGACAGTATAAATCACCTCTGATCTTCATACATGCAGCGACAGCAGCTTCAGCTTTTAGCCCGGCGTCTCAACTGCATTATGCATTTGGCAGAGGTTTCTATCTAAAGCAACGTACACTGCCATCAATCTACATCAGCTCACGCATTCACTGCGACTCAAACTCATCAGCCATTTCAAATTGCTTTGGTAAATCAGAACTATGATAAATAAACATGACGACACAAAATAATGCCATAAACGTCAAAAAAATCAATATTATGAGACAAAATCTAAAAAATTTATTTCCCTGTTATGACTTTGCTTGACAGTTTCAAATGACAACTTTTTAAGCTATCTGTATGGCTTTTTATGTCATAGTTTCAACTTTTATAATAATTGAGACACAGTAATAATCATGACGTAAAAAGAGACCCTAAGAAGCTCAATTTAGATTTTTTCCTCTTCATTTCAATTTTTCTATGCCATGTTTGTCACATCATAATTTTACATATCTCATAACATTAACTTATGTTAGTATCTGAAATATCTGACCTTTTTTTTCTGATTTTAAAATTTGCCATAATTACGACTTTAAATAAAACTGTAGCTTTTTCTCTTCATTTGGACAGGCTTCAGTATCTGATCATTTTGAATTAAGTCAGAATTATTACCTTCTCTTAACTTTAATTTTTTCTCTCTCATAATTTCAGCTTTTTATGTCAAAATCGTGACTTTTCATATTTAAAAAAAATCACGTTTGTAATAATTTTTACTTCATTTTTACAACAGATCTTTCCCCTAAATTCAACTTTGTATAAAAATTCATCTCTCCCAATTTTTATTTCTATTGTAATATTAACTTTGTACACTTACGTCATAATTACGACTTTTTACATCATACTTACTACAAAATATGGCATAATTGAATTTTTTACGTGATAATAATGAGCTATCCCTTTTAGTTTTCCACACTTGCAACATGATCTACAGCAAAATCTGTTAAAATACCAAAATGTACATTTTTTGTCATCATTTTGACTTCATACAAAATATTTGTAGACTTTATGTCACAATTATGACACGGCATGTCAGTGTTAATTTAGTGTTAACTGAATCATGATGTCATAATTATTGCATAGCATCTATGTGATAATTATATAAACTGTATGTGATCATGATGAATTTTGAGCTCTTCACATAATCATTTCCAGTCTCTCATACTTCTGACTTTGTCACACTAGCATTTTTTTCGATCGTAACTATGGCTTATCTTATAATAACAACTTCTAATGTCAAACTTATAGTACTGCATCATTGCGTAAGGTCGTAGTTATGAACTACAAACAGGATTTTGTCTCCTGTGTGGCAGAAATGAGCCGTTTCAGCAAAACTACAGCAAAAACTGTGTTATCTTCTTCCTGAAACAACATTATTAATTCCTCTTTCAGATTGACCATCAATGTCTGGTCTGCTCTGTATTGGGCTCTCACTTCCCGTCGAGCGCTTCCTGTTTAATTCAGTGCTATTCTGATCATCTCACCTGGCGAAGTATCCAGGCCTCTTCTCAGTCTTCTCCATTGCAGATGCCTGAAATGCTCCGACTCCGGTATCTGGTGGCGTCGTGCAATGTTGCCTGAGCGTTCCTGTCTTCACAAAGACACAACAGAGGTGAATATCGGCCCCTAAATATGTGCGCCCTTATCTTGAACCGCGGGTCAATGGGTCACGTAGGGACCGTTGCTGCAATAACCCCACAAGCATCAGGGACGAGAAACTGTCGATTCAGTCCGGATCTAGCCAGGCTGAGCTTGTTTTTTGGGATGATGCCATATCTTCATTGTAAAAAAAACACTCATTATTGTTCAAGATCAACAAAGCCAGTGTTTGATTTGAGATAAGCAGTGATTAGATTGAGCCCAGGCAAAACAGCCTGCTTTGGTTACATGATGATGTGCAAACTGAAGGGTTAAATGACAATCACATTTCAGATCAATAAACAGAGAGTTTATCTCGTCTGAAGCTCACGTTAAGCACGCGTTCGTGCAAAATGACGTAATGTGCTTCACGTCATACGCACAGCATTGGCAATTCATACTTTATATGCATGCATGATATGATTTTAAAAAATGCTTGCAATCAAGATGACAACAAGCATAACTTCAGTTATCGCGATCTACATAACGCACAGGCCAAATACGCATGCTCATGTTATTTGCAAATCAATATATGTGTTTATATGTCAATGCACAGGGAGATTCCTGTTGCCTGTCGGGTTGAAAACGAATACAGCACAATCATCGGGGTCAGCAGGGATTATTAATACGAGCACACGTGAAGAGACGCAAAAACCCACCTGAAACAAACACTACATCCCTGAGGATCCAGCAGCTTCCTTCCCTGTCCGCCCTTTCAACGGCACCAGTCGTCGATCACATCAATAATCTTCTCATTCATGTGGTAAATGTGGACGGGAGTGTGTTGTTGTTTATATAAACACACACATGCACTCCGAGCTAACAGGCTAAAGCTAAAGGTATTAAAGTCCCTCCATATCGAGATTCAAAGCGGATTCCCCTTGTTTCTGGATATTTCTGTGACACCGACGCCTGTTTTGGAGACTTTTGCCCGTTATATCGACGCTCAATCGGAATAAACGCTGGACGTGCGTGTTTGGGTTTGCAAATAGAATTATTTATGAATTCATATCTGAATTTAAATGTGTTTTTCCTCATAGGTCGAAGTCCTCTCGTGCCACGCCCATTTTCCCATATGATTGACAGGAAAAGCGGAAACGCCCCTCCCCCGCGTTACTCTACATCCATGACGTAGATGTTTCGTGTTTTTAAACAACTTAAATACTGCACGGGCATATTTTACAGTTGCTCAGTGAATTTTTACATATATATATATATATATTTTTTTTTTTTTATTATTTATTTTTAAGTAGCCTATTATTTTATTTCTGTTGCAACTGTAATGTTTATATTGTTGTATTTTTTAAGCACAATATAATATGAACAATAAATCTTAACATTCAAAAATGTCAAAACATTGTTTTGAAATGTTTTTAATTTAGAAAATTGAGTATATGTGTATATAAATATTTAAAAATTGTAATATTTTTGTGATCAAAGATGAATTTTCAGCATCATTACTCCAGTCTTCAGTGTCACATGATCCTTCAAATATCATTGTAATATTGATTTGCTGCTCAAAAACATTTAATATTATTATGTTATATTTATTAAGTGTCTTTGATGAATAGAAGGTTCAGAAGAACAGCATTTATCTGAAATAGAGGATTACTGTATGTCTTTATCATCACCCCCTTTTTCGCAATTTAATGCATCTTGCTTAATAAAACTTAATTTCTACATGTATTTTGGTTCAAATAAATGCAGGCTTGGTCAGTAGAAGAGAATTCTTTCAAAAACATAAAAAAAAAAACTGGTAGTGTATCGAAAATAAAATAAAATTTAACATGTGTGACAACTTACCCCAACTTATAATTATATGCTGACTTTTATCAATCAAGTAGAACTGATTGAAGTTGATTTTGATTGATTCCATTGTCGCTGTGGATAAAATCATCGGCTAAATGACTAAATGTAATGTAAATGATATATAAGTGAAGTTTTGACCTGTACTTGTAAATATGGATGAAGCAGTAATAAGCAGCACTGCTTTTGGCTGTTTTCAGGTTTTGAACCGAACACAAACCAGCTCTAAACCAGATCTGCAGTGATGTGTGGGACTTATGAAGGTCACGACCTGATTCATAAACATGCAGCGCCGTGTGAGAACATTTCATGTTCATTGTATCATCTTTCATTCAGCAAAAGTCATAAACATACATTTTGAAATGTGTCTCTGCATCAGTTTCTCAGTAATGGATGTGAATGGGTGCCGTCAGAATGAGAGTCCAAACAGCTGATAAACACATCACAATAATCCACAACCACTCCAGTCCATCAGTTAACATCTGGAGAAGACAAAAGATCAAACTCATCCAGCATTAAGATATTTTACCTCAAATACGACTCCATAATGATTCTTCCTCTGGCGGAAAAGTCCATCTGCTGTTGTCTCTCACATCAACAGCCAGAAAAGTTTGGTTAGAGCAGTTTGGACTGTTTTGTTCTGCACAGATTTCTCTCCTGTTTCAGACCAAAACACTTCTTCACTGGAGGAGGAGTTATTATGGTTATTAAAAATCTTAATGCTGGATGAGTTTGATCTTTTGTCTTCTCCAGATGTTAACTGATGGACTTGAGTGGAAGTGGATTATTGTGATGTGTTTATCAGCTGTTTGGACTCTCATTCTGATGGCACCCATTCACATCCATCACTGAGACAGTGACGCAGAAACACATTTCTCCAGATCTGATGAACTGATAATGAGGCCATGTCAGCTCATTTTAAAGGGTTAGTTCACCAAAAATGAAAGTTCTGTCATTAATTAATGTCCCTCCAGTGATGGCGGAAAAGTATGTCAGGAGAGAAGAATGATGTTATTTTGAAAAGTTGATCCACTGATGTCACGTGGACTCTTTTACCAATGTCTTTGCTATGTTTCTGGATCTGGGATCATTTCATTGGTGTTGCTGTCTGGGTCAGATAGCGCTCTGATTTGATCAATAATATCTTAATGTGTGCTCCGAAGAGGAACGAAGGAGGGAGGGTGAGCAATTAATGACAGAGTTTTCATTTTTGGGTGAATTAACCCTTTAATGTTTGGGTGAACTATACCTTTCGCTCAGTAATTCATCTAAATTCCGATCATTGCAATATGACGTTAAATATTCTCTAGTGAAGAGTATTAGAAATTAAAAGCTGAAAAAGAAAAAATCGCATGGTTTAAAATGTAAATGACACATCTTTATTTTCATATCACCACTGTGAACGTTTTGCTTTTAATAATAATTGTGAATTAGGATTTTAGTATTAACCACAACAGGACACATATCCAGCTTTATTTCCGCTGATGGTTTGCAGTAAAGTGATTAAATGCAGATGTTGAGCTGGTTTAATGCAGTGTTGAGATCAGAGCTGAGGAACACCAGCCACCATCTCGCTCTCGATCCCACATTCATCCCGGCCTCTCAGGATCTTAAAATAACCTGCAAAAACACACTTTTACACCGCTGCAATTCCACACACACGATATTTATTACCATATCAATATACCATCGTCACTAAATGTTTTTGATACTCTTTGCATAGTTTGGTAGTGTGCTGGATTTGTTCTTTATGCTCCTCATCAGGTGCGCGGCGATTAACAATTAATGATTACACACTACTTAATAAATAAGAATAGCAAATCATCACAATGCTCCCCGTGTGTGTCCGTCTCACCGTTATCACCCCAGTCAGAGTTCCAGGAGTTGGCCACGAGCCAGTAGGGCGTCCCGTTCTCCTCTCCCCACCCCAGCACCTTCACAGCGTGTCCTCCGAGCTCAGAGCCGCTCACGTGCTGATAAACACCTGACAGAATAAACACAAGCACACCTGTCCAGAACACTGGTACACTATACCCCTGAACCCCATTCAGACCCTCAGTCCTTCTCATGTGGACGTCTGTACATCTCTTTATGAAATTTTAAAACAAACTATATTACAAACTTTCCATTAAGATCCTAAAGAATCATATTAGCTTGTGAAAAATTGGCTTTGTAGGACTCCTTTAAACAATGTCCAGCGTTTTATAATGAAATATGTGAATTACACCGGAGTACAAAGGCTTTAATCGAGATGTGGTTTCGGATGGCAGTTAAAGGAATAGTTCAATTCTGTCATCATTCAGTCACCCTTGAGTAGTTCCAAACCTGCCGAACACAAACAAGATATTTTGAAGAAAGGTTGTTTTGGGTCATCATTGATCTATTCCATATGGAAGTCACTGGTAACTCAAAACCGTCTGGTTACAAACTTTCTTCGAAATAGCTTCTTTTGTGTTCTGCAGAAGAAATAAATTCATACAGGTGTGGATTTACTCGAGGGCGAGTAATGATGGAATTTTTGGGTGGACTGTTCCTTTAAATCACAGACCACCCCCTGTAAAGGGTAAAAAATCACTTACGTCCCCCTGAGAAACAATTAGTGTCTGAACAGGGCTTTAAACACACGCATGTGATGATTTCTGACCGCTCTTGTAGAGCAGGAAGTCCTCGTAGACGGTGAAGGCGGCCTCCAGCGGCCCGCTGGTGTATAGCTCCGTCATGATCTGCTGCTGATCCGAGGGGACGTTATATGCTTTATATCCTGCGGGAGGCGATTGAGAGCGGTTAGTCCAGAATCCAGACTCCAGAGAGGCCCGAGAGCAGAGGCAGACTCACCGAAGTGTTTGTCCTGTTTGTACGGGACGCTGTAGTGAGGATCACAGGCGGCGGTGCACTTGGGAGTGTCCTGTTCTCCGGAGCACGGCGGCCGCGTCCCATTCACATGGTGCTCGCAGGGAGCGATGCTGTACGGCCTGCAGCCTACACACCAACACACACATTACTGTACTGCAGTGCAACTTCCAGATGTTTGATTATTGTTTCTATTTTATTCTTATTTATTTTATTTTATTCAAAGTCTGCCACCTAGAATTTGACGATTATTTCGTTTAAACTAAATGCTGTTTATTTTTGTATTTTTGTTAATTATTGGATTTTGTTGTTTATTTTAGATTGTATACTATTCTGTTCTACTAGTTTATTTCATTTGCTTTTATTGTTCTTTATTTTAATTAATGTTTACTTATTTTGTATTATATTAGTTTATTTTATTATATAATACTTATTTGTATTATCTTTATATTTGTATACTTTCCCCCCAACCAATAAACATTAACGACTATTGCAGAACGTATAAATATTTTAACCATAATGTATTTCTTTTAATATATAAATGTATCACCTATAAACATTTAAAATATCACAGAACCTAGAAGGTTTTTAACTATTTTATTATTTTGTTTTGAACAAATGTATCATTTATTTTTGTATATTTTTTATTTTATTAATAATTTAAATATTTTATTCTGGATCTCAACCTAGATACTAAAAAACCTTAAATGTTTTTTCTATAATTGAACTAAATTTAATTTAAATGTATGTCTTCAACCTAAAACATTCAATAATGCATCCATAATTCTACAATTTTTATTTGATTTTGTCTGCGATATAGAAACATTCTAGAAACAAGATCACAGAAGACAGAAATAATGTTTTATGCTGTTTATTTTCTATTATTTTAAAACAGTTTTGTTATTATTTAAGTTGTTTACATTTATAAAATGATTCACACATACTATTCCAGACTCACCCACATCAGAGCCATAAAGTCCTCCAGTCACCAGACCGGATTTAGTCCAGTAATCCCAGGCTTCTGCTGGAAAACCTCCAGAACACCTGCCTCAGGAAAAACAAACCACACAGCGTCTATTAACAGGATTAACACAGACTTTACCTCCCAGATGTTGCTCTTTAGTAGCTCACGATATATGTTTATCTCTGATCAAAAAGATCACAGACATTATTCTAATTCTAATTATTATTTTTTTTTTTTAATTTAATTTAATTTAAAATGTAATATTAATTTATTATAGACATAATGTTTCTCTCAGATGTTTTCACTAAACATGGCTAAAAACAGAAATATTTTAATTTAATTAAATGTAATTTAATATTTAATTTATTATTTCTGTTGTCACTTTAATTTAAATAAATTGTTGTGTTTTTTTTTTTTACAAATATTATTATTATTAGATTTTTATTATTACTTAGTTTTACCTATGTTAATAGGCTATTATAGATTTTGTTAAAGGGGTCATACAAACCCAGTTTTCCACTGGCTAATATGATTCTTTAGGATCTTAATGGAAAGTTTGTAATATAGTTTGTTTTAAAATTTTTCAAAGATAGTGTAAAAAACGCTCATTTTCGCCTGTCAAAAACAGCTTTTTAGAAGTCACTCTGGTCTGCGTACTTCCCCTTTAAATCTTCACGGCTCCGCTGACTCCGCCCCTCTTTTCCAAGGCGCTCTCAGAGGATCTTTATTTAGCCGTATTCATAGTGAAACTTGCTAATTTTAAATAAAATGCTGTGTTTAAACTTTTACTTCAATCTTTATTTTTCATTTTAATCTTTTCTTAGTTTTACTTTTTATTAGGCTATTATATATTTTGTTAATATTTCAAATTACGTTTCATTTGTATATTTTCTGTTGTCACAAGTTTAGTTCATGTTTAACTAGTTTGTTGTATTTTTATATTTTGTATAATTTCTTAGCTACATCATTTTAATTGGCTATTATAGATTATGTTAATATTTTGAATTCATTCACATTATTTGTATATTTTCTGTTGTTACTTTAAGTTTAAATAAATTGTTGTGTTTTACATTTTTAGAAATATTTGTAATTGATTTAATAACTGAAATACTGAAAACGTACCCGAAGCCGCATGACTGGCAGCAGGACAGCAAGTCTTCGGCTGAGATCTCCACAGACATGGACCCTTTGCTGTGGATGCAGATGCGATCAGAGATGGCCTCGACCGCGCCAAACGCCTGCGGGACACAGACACACGCTCACACACACACACACACACTCACACACGTTCTGACTGAGGGAGTGTTTTTACCCAGCAGGAGCCGCAGGAGCCCTGGTCCCGGATCTGACTGAGGGTCTTACAGTAGGGCCACTCCGTCCGAGGGTCGAAACTGTCCGGGAGCTTCTTGTTGGTGCCATGTTTCACCCTACAGATGAAGAAAACACATTTGGCTAAATTTCATTTATTACTTAAAATTTAATAATTGCTGCACACACATTTGGGGAGATGTTTTTATCTGAAGCGACTCACATTACATTGCATTTTATCATTTCTCAATAAAGAGTGTCACTAAATAATATCATTAATTAATATAACATTTTTGAAGAACAAGCAGAGGTCATGGTGAAACACACAAACATTTAATTGCCTATCTCTGAAAAAGTGTTCTATGCAGAGAAATTCCCTCAAATATAATGTCCTTAGTGTATCATATATGATATTATGATGTGATTACGGTCACTCACGTGTCTGGCAGTCGTGGGCCCTTCAGCATCGTCCCGCAGAGAGACTTCAGATCCTCGTACTTCATGTTCTGGAAGTTCACACCGGCCTGAGAAGAACCCAAAGGAATAAGAAAGGTGCATCAGTTTATCACACAGTAAACACAGTAAACCTCTCACCGTCCACGTGGTCCTGGCCGTGTTGATGAAGTCAATCATTTCATCACGAGAGTGTTTGGGGAGCTGCGGGCGGCCGGAGGTCAGAGAAATAAGAGAAAGCAAACAGAGACGCCACATCCTGAGAGATGAGATATTAGCATCATTCATTTATTCAGCCTCACATCGACAGCTGATCATCAGGATTTAATGTGCAAACGCATAAAAAAGATACATACAAAATATTTATTTTTAAAAATGTGTTACAATGTCATTGCAATATTTGATTAATCATGTTTGTAATATTCATTGTTCTTAAAATATCAATCTATTAAAATTTTTTATATAAATATAATTACATAAAATCAAAAATGACTCAAGACTCAAAAAATATAAGCCTAAATAATTAAATATAAAAAATATATTAAAAGATGTTATTAAATATTTGATTAACCATGTTTCTAAAGGATCATGCTACACTTGCAGCCATTAATGTCAAGGTAAAATGTCACATTATTTTACATGATTCATTTTAAAAACTGATATTATGTACATTGACAAAGCAGACTTTACCTGAGCATCAGATTCTGCTCCCGTCTTTCAAACAGTCAGAGTGACAGAATGAAACATTTGCTCAGATAAAACCCCTTGTGCAGTAAAATATCATGTGACAGACTCTCAGGTGTCTTTTACAGCGTCACAAGACGAGCAAAGGTCTGAAACACAGAAAGTGTTTATGTCTGCAGGTATGAAGGTGATTCAGAGCTGTGTTTGCTTTCATCACAACAAACCAAAACAATCTCACCTTTATACAAAACACAACACTTTCATGCCGCTGGAGTACTCTGGGGAGTTGCCAGGGAGTTTCTAGGGGGTTGCTATGATGTGATAAATACTAGAGCGTTGCTAGGATGTTGTTGAGTGTTGTTAGTGTTCCAGGTGATAGCGAGAGAGAGGCTGAGGAAATCTGGGGGTTACCATGTTGTTGCAATGCTAAGTGGTCACTATGGCGTTACTGTTACTGAAGTGTTTCTATGATGTTAAGTGTTGTTGCAGTATTCCAGCAAAATGCCACATTTTGTCTTCATAAGGCAATATGGGTGGTTGTCACGTTGTTGCTAAGTGGTTGCTATGGTGTTATAGTTGCTAGAGCATTGGTAGGATGTTCTTGAGCGTCGTTACAGAGTTCCAGGTGATTGCTAGAGTGTTGTTAAGTGGTTGCTATGGTGTTGTAGTTGCTAGGATGTTGTTGAGCGCCGTTACAGTGTTCCAGGTGATTGCTAGAGCGTTGTTAAGTGGTTGCTATGGTGCCAAAGTTGCTAGGATGTTGTTGAGCGTCGTTACAGTGTTCCAGGTGATTGCTAGAGCGTTGTTAAGTGGTTGCTATGGTGTTATAGTTGCGAGAAAGTGGGTGAGCGTCGTTACAGTGTTCCAGGTGATTGCTAGAGCGTTGTTAAGTGGTTACTATGGTGTTATAGTTGCTAGGATGTGGTTGAGCGTCGTTACAGTGTTCCAGGTGATTGCTAGAGCGTTGTTATGTGGATGCTATGGTGTTATAGTTGCTAGGATGTGGTTGAGCGTCGTTACAGTGTTCCAGGTGATTGCTAGAGCGTCGTTAAATAGTTGCTATGGTGTTATAGTTGCTAGGATGTTGTTGAGAGTCGTTACAGTGTTCCAGGTGATTGCTAGAG
>JAUMHQ010000032.1:2150526-2162467 GCA_032361165.1 Enteromius paludinosus | reverse complement strand
AAATATATTTAGATATAATATCAAATATAAGAAAATAAATGTATAAATGCATTTACATGTAAATACTTTCAAAATGTCAACTATGTGTGTGTTTTAATATAAACATAATAAACAAACACAGCATAAACATATACATATTGTAAAGAATGAAAGAAATGTATATATAATTTATATAATAATACATATTTTATAATATATAATATAGCATAATATCAATGCGTCCAGTTTGCGTTTAGACGAGTTTTGGCACATCAGATATGGTCCACTCTATGAACCATTGCATACTATAATATAACTATATGGCCGGCCACAAATAAATCAATGTATGGAAAACCCTGTATATGTATTAGCAATAGGGATGGGAAGATTCCCCGATTCAAGCGGCCTTTATGAGCACGATGAACTCTCTTCAAACAAGATCTTTTGTATCTTTAGGGAAAACACTGTAAAAATGATGTATTCAAGATATGTACAGAGAGAGGAGATCTGCACTAAATGAATAATGAAACCTGTGATATTTCCCCAAGGTTGGATTGGGAAACCTGAGTGCGAGAGAGCGATCTCTCATATGAACGCAGTCTGTAAATTAAACCCAAAGCTCCAGTCAATGGCTGCTCTGTGTCGGCTTCCCTTTGGCTGCAATACAAGACATGCTGTAATAACGGAGCAGCCTGCTCACATCTGCTTTGTGTAGTCATACAATCCAGACACATAACATACAGATATCTAACTGCTGCCACTACAACTTCTACATATGAGTCTACACTACATGATGAAGTGTGCATTTATCCAAGAACAATACTAGCTGATTTTAGAGTTCACACTGTACAGTTCAAGATTTACGAAAAGTAAGTTACACAACTTTTTTCCTTTGTCAAATCAACTAAATATTTTAAGTTTCAATAAACTATTAAAATTAATTTAAAGTTAAGTTTTTTATCACTTGTTAAAAGCACAGTAATTTTATTTTTTTTATAAAGCAAAGATTGTTGGAATATGTTTAACTAGAAATAATAATTTGTTGTAGGGCTGTAACGATACACCAAACCCACGTATGTATTGTATCATGTATCGTACGTTCGTATCACGTTTTTTGACCCACGATTCGGTTCGCATCACGATTTTTTTTCGTGGGGGGTGGGAGAAAAAAAAAGATTTTTAAAACAATTTGCGCCCGGCTTGGTAATAGATAACGGGGCTCGAGCACACCGAGTAAATACTTGAACCCCTCGTTATCGTCAACCGAAAATGTAAAAATCTATGCCAGTAATACGCGAGCGCACCCCTGATGCTGGCGTGCGCGTTAAATCACATCCGCGAGAGGAAAACAGATCTACATGCAAAAAAACGGGAGCCGCAAGCTTATTTCAAAAAATGTCCTCTGCGCGCAATTCAAGGTAGTCATGAGGTGTGTCGCGATGCACCCTTATCACACCGCGATTTCGGTTTCATATCGTGTATCGTTACAGCCCTAGTTTGTTGTCATTTTTTTCTGCGTCATTACTCCAGTCTTCAGAGCCATGATCTTCAAAAAACATTCTAATATGCTAATATAGTGCTCAGCAAATTTTTGAAAAAAATTGAAAACAGAAGTGTTACTTAACATATTAAACGTCCTCAATGGCATTAAATCAACTTTAATGCATCCTGGTTTAATAAAAGTATCCGTTAAAGTAGCATATAAGTAGTTTATCAAGTTATCACAATAGAGTCCAAACATGACTGCAGTTGTGGTACACAGTATTAATGCAGTCAGTGTGAAAGCGGCTTTTGCATTTACTCTTTCTTTAATGGAGAATGATGTAAAACAGGCCCGAAACTCTTTTCCAACCTTATTCAGCCTGATGAAGAAAGCAACAGAGATCCGCAAACATAATTGTGCTTCTGCTGGCTTGTGCGTTTCTCGGTAATGAATTAATTCTGCATTAATGCCAGAGTTTGTCTGCCAGGCATGTACAGAGGTGTGACAGACAGCTGAGGAATAATTGATTCCTCTAAGGCTGAGCAGGCATCTTTTTAATAGGAAAGATATACGGTAACATGGGGCCATTGTGCTTCTAATACAGCGGGGATGAATAGGTGGCCAGGCAGAATGGAAGAAGAATTTATCAGCGGCAGATCCTGTTGCAGCTCTTTTCAATAAGACACTGAAGTCTCTGTGTTCAGACACACTGAATCAGCCTTGACATTGTGACACATCATATCAAAAGAAGAAGAGGGGGAAATTCTACTTGCAATAAAGAAATAAATAAAAAAAATTAAAACATAATACCACTAAGCTAAAATGTGCCAGAAAACACATCTCTGTGATGGTCGGCACCAACATTTAGTTGTCAAGGGCATGTCTGAAAATGATAAACAGTGTAGTCATACCGCAGCCATTCAGATGAAAATGAGGGGCTGGTTGAAAAGAGGAGATGGATGGCATGAGATGACAGAGATATGGAGAACAGGCTTTCAGCATTGTGATGAAATGGGCCACAGGGACACACCTGTGCTCACTGATAAAGAAGAACTAGTGAGAACGTGGAGCCACACTGACCCTGAACGTCATTCCTTGCCATATCAAAGGAAGGACAGCAAGCGCTGGTGTGATTTCACAGACCACTGTCAAACTAAAGAATAGGGTTGTCAAGTGCAGTACTTTGACACACAGACTATACGAAAACTGGTCTGACAAAACGCCTGCTGACAAACTCTTCATTCCCTTTCAGTCAGTCACTATGATGTTACGTCATTGACTGACGTCACCTGGGAGACCAATCGACTCTGATCTTTGGAGAAAACGCCAATGGGAATTGGCCAGTAGCTTTTGCATGCCAAGCCACTCCCCCGTAAATACGGGTATATAAGATGGTGGTGTGCAAACCACCATTAGCTTTCTGCTTCGGTGCCGATCGGCCGTACAAAGTTGGCGAAGAAAAGTGCTACCTGATGTTCAAGATCCTTGGTCAGAGTGTTTCTGCATTCCAGCGGAGAAACTGCTCTGGGTGCACAATTGTGTGTGGTCCTCCCTTGGGCAGTCCAGGCCTAAAAGAGCAAATCTCTTACAGCTACACGGTCGCGAAGCATGTCCTCCGGAATGTCTTTTCGTCCGTGTGCTTCTGGATGCGAGGGTTCCCTAACCTCTCACAACGGTCACGATTGCTGTATCGCTTGTCTTGGCCCAGTCATGTTGAGACGGCGTTCGCGGATGGTTCATGCTCTCATTGCGAGCGCATGTCCATGGCTTTGCTTGGTCACAGCTCACTTTCATTAGAAGGCTAGCTTCATCTGATACCCCTTCCAGTTCAGCGGGCTGTAAAGCTCCTCGGTGCATCGGCTAGGACCTGCACGTCTGACTTCTGGACAGGATTTGGTAGACCTCACTAGCCTTCCGCAGGCCGTAGTAGACACTATCACTCAGGCTAGAGCCCCCTCTACGAGGCAGGTCTATGCCCTGAAGTGGGGTCTGTTCACTGCTTGGTGTTCCTCTGGTGAGAGGACCCTCAGAAATGTGGTGCTTTCCTTTCTTTAGGCAAGATGGAACGGAGGCCGTCCCCTTCCACTTTGAAAGTCTATGTCGCTGCCATCGCGGCTCATTTTCATAGTGAGAACATCACCTGATCGTCAGGTCCCTTAGAGGTGCGAGAAGGTTGAATCAGACCAGATCGCACCTAATCCCTTCTTCGGACCTCTCCGTCGTCCTAGCCGAACGTCGAAGAACTCCCTTTGAGCCGCTCAATGCAGTCAAGCTCAAGTTTTTATCATTAAAGACTTCACTCCTGCTCGCGCTGGCTTCAATGAAGAGGATGGGGGACCTGCAGGCATTCTCGGTCAGCGAGTCGTGCCTCAAATTCAGTAAGGCTTACTCTCACGTTTTCCTGAGACCCAGACCTGCTTATGTGCCTAAAGTTCCCACCACGCCATTCGGGATCAGGTGGTGAACTTGCAAGTGATGCCTTCATAGGAGGCAGACCCGACCCATGAGTAGCTATGTTAGTGCACAGCGCCTCTCTAGCAGGAATTTGCAAAGCTGCGGGTTGGACACCAGTAACAGATAACACCTTCGCAAGATTTTTACATTTTCGCGTGAATCCCGTCATCAGTTAATTCCTGGGAGGCCAGCGCGGGTGTTGGCTAGCAGCGCCATTCCTTTGGGATCCGAGTGCTGTAATCCAGTGTTTCCAACAGGTTACATCTGGCTTCTCCGCTGCACCACATTTCGAGCTATGCATTTTGAGTAGCTTGAACTTTGCTTGATGGAGGGCTTCCTTCACTCTTCTCTGTCCTGGCATTCTTTCTCCACGGTTCTCCACAGTGTTCCCCTCACTCTGGTAAGATCCTCTTGCACGGGCCTAAAAATATGTGCGCTCCACCCCTCAACTTCTGCTTTTCGCATCCCTGCAGGGTCCCCTTACCTGGCCCTTAGGGTTTTGGGAAGGTTGCGTGGGATCTCCACTTTGTCTGACATGCTGCCCATGCAGCCTGTCAGCATTTTTTGGCCTCCTATGTGACGCAGTCCGAGTTGTGGCATCACAGTGACTGACTGATAGGGAACGTCTCGGTTGCGTATGTAACCCTCGTTCCCTGAAGGAGGGAACAGAGACGTTACTTCCCTACTGCCACCAGGTCGGACTGCACTGGGGAGCTGGACTGCACTGCGCCCGATCAGCTCCTCAGCAGAAACCTAATGGTGGTTTGCACGCCACCATCTAATATTCCCGTATGTACGGGGGAGTAGCTTGTCATGCAAAAACACCTTTACTCCAAAGATCAGAGTCGATATCCTAGGTGGGACCCCATGACGTCAGTCAATAACGTAACATCTCCGTTCCTTCCTTCAGGGAATGAGGGTTACATACGTAACCAAGATGTTTTATTAGCCATTTCTGTAAATGAAGCCAATTATGTCTGGATGGAGAAACTGCATTTTTTTAATGCAGCCAAACAGATGTCCTTGTTTAATTATAATTTTGTTTTTCCTTTTTTTTTCCCTGATTGTTTTGCCAAATAAAGATTCTGAGAAAAAGTTCTTAAATGTGCAACACTTAAAAGCTACTTGCCATTTTATTTTGTCAAATTGCTTATACATTTATTTAGTACAAAGCCATATCTGTAATATAGAGAATAATGAAAATGCACACTTGTATCTAAAACTCTGTTTTTCTGACAAGCTTGTTGTGGGTATATATATATATATAACTAAATATCTTTGTACCGTTCAAAAATGTGATGTCGCTGTTCACAATAAAGCACCTATATCAACATTACCTGATAGAGAAAGCACACAATCACAAGAGAGCAAAAGATACCATCTAGTACTTCATTTGCTGACCTTCACCCAAAGGCTTTCACAAAAGGCACACTTGGATCACTCACACAACACGATAAAGTGGTCCAAAACCCCTGAGATCAGATGGGAGACACTCATTGACAAGAAGAAAGGAAGGACTGCTTTACGCACACCTGTCAAAACACTCTGAAAAGACACCAACGATAACATTTTCCTTTTTTCCTCTCTCCATTTCTTCTGTCTGGACAAGATAAATGTTTGAAGGTATGACTGAAACAGAAAACTGTTCTTGAGACTTGCTTTAAAAGAATAATTTCTTTCTGAATCATTCAACAATGGTCAAGATGATTGTGTGTTGCTTGCATGCAGCTATTGAATGCAAACCTACGGAAAGATGAGTGGGCCTTATTTTATTTCACACTACACAGACCGTTAAACTCAAATTAAATCAAACTTTAAGCTCAGAAAATACATTTGCTTTTCTGTGATTCAGAAGCATCTGTGATGACTCGCTGATGAAATGGAACAAGCTTGTATACATCAGCGTTTCTGCTATGTAAGTTATCATTCTCATATTTCACATACATACCACTGCAATTTACACTATGCATACATATGCGGCTGAGCAAACTCTGCGCTATCAATAAATATTACGACCCTGCACAGAAAAGAAAAACAACCGCACAAACAAACTCACAAATTGAAATGCTCTCTGATTTTTTGACATAATAGACTATGTTGCATTCAAAATGAAGTCGGGAGCCACGCTAAATCTGATGATGCAAGTTGGTGACCTTTTTGGAGAGGTAGACAATATATGGAAGAAACTGCCATTGCGTCGGGCTATAAATGAGAGCGAAATAAACCCACTGTCGAGCAGAAACTCTCGCAAGCATGTTGCAGCAGAGACTTTAACCTTTAAAGAACCCACAACTGCCAAAGGAAATGAGGGAATTGGAGCAGAGTGATTCTATCAAACATATCAGATGATGAAATATTGATATATCAATGAAATATCAATGAAATAGCATGCCCTAGTGGATAAACTTCAAGTAATATATATATAAAATGCGCTAAAAAAATTATGCGTTATTTTAACGCATTTTAAATCAGCAATATTTTTTTTTATTGTGTGATACTGTAAGAGTCTCGCGTTAACACAGCACATTAACGCCGATAACGGCCCACCACTAATATATATATATGGATATACTGATCACTGGCGAGCTACGCAATATCCCGTTCAAAATCGGTTATGAATCATTTCTGATTCTGAAGATAATGCGTAGCTCGCCAGTGATCTACGGCTCTGTGTATCAACTGATATTATAAAAATGTCAATACCTTTCAAAATGATTAAAGCTTCACTATAAAGTGTACTTACGGAGGTACTTATAAAGTACCATGCTATTACACTGCTTCTGAACTGTGTAAACACATCCCGAAACCGAAATCTGAGCTGTGACTTGATGGCTAGAGTGTCATTTATTTGCTCAGGTGACATGTGTCTAAAACTACAACAATCAATGAACTGTAGCAAACAAAACAGCCTCATTCGGTTATTCAAACATTACATTTGCCAAGTAAAATAATGCAAATGCTGATGGGAAGCAGGAGCCTGGAATAAACAAAAGTTAACATTAAAATAGAGAATTACATAAGGGATCAAAAAGCACTATCTGGAGTTTGCAGCATGCAAAGGTGTCAAGACGTCCTAGTGGTACCCGAGCTACAAGACCTGCCGACAAACCTATGAAGATCTGTTCTTAAACCTGATCAAGCTGTGATAAACCTCCCAAAACCTCCACCGACGTGTGACCCCTTTCACATAAACCAATTTTCGCCCCTTCAGGGTATCCCATGGTGCGAAAAGTCGAGTGAGATGCAAACACAGGGAGGAAGGAATGCAAAGTAATGTGGAAAATTTCACAGACAGACCGAGGTTTGGGCTTCAAGTGCTTGTAACAAACAGATTGCAACAGTAATCATGCTTAACCTAAATACAGCATGGCGCATCTGAAAATACCACGGCCTATTAACGCTGCAGATTATCCTAGTGGATTCTAAATGGCCAGGGCTCGGTAATCCAATTATGTGAGTTCAGAACTAAATGGCCAGAGCTAAAGCAGCAGAAAACGCCTGAATGGAGACAGGAAGTGCAAGCTGGATGTGTTTAGCACCTTCATATGTGTTTAAAGGCAGAATTTGTGATGTAAATCCGAGGTTTTGTTATTGAGAGATGAAGAGTTGACACAGTGAGGCATGACAGTAATGGTCGGACACAGATGGCTGTTAAAACTTGCCTTTTTGAACATGTCTAGGAGGCACTCTGATGAAACTCGAGAATAAATTCAGTCGCCCTAGCCAAAACAAACACCCTGACATCAGTGCCAACCCTGATAGGGGGAGGGTGCAAATCAAAGCAGCGAATCATGACTAAAATTCGATAAAAGGCAGATAAAAGCAATAAAAGCGGGAGAACCGGATTCAGCATGTTCGAATTAGAGATTCGGCCGACTGCGAACGGTCCACTTCTCCGCCTCCATGAGTGCCAGCTCTTGTCCAATCAGACACCTGCTGAGTGAGGAGAGAAGGGCCAAATGCTCTGAATGCAAACCTCTTCACCTCACAACCTCCTCAGACGGCCACCCGCAGAGCCGGACGGCAACAGGTTGGAACAGAAATGTCCTGAAAAACCAACAACGTGATGGAAAACAATTCAATAAAAGCGGCAAGTGGCCACTTATTTCTGATTGCGTTTGTGTTGTTGGCGATATAGTGTGAAATTGCAGCTTAGTAAAGCTTGTTTGAGCTCCTTCCAGCTCGGCTGTGAGGGCTGAAATGAGTCTGAATACTCCAACGGTTTGTCTCAGCAGCTGGGCCTGACCTTAAACCCAAAAGCTTCCTGCCAGTAGAGCAAAAACACTGCAAAAATACCTCACATAGAGCACTGGAGAAAACGGAAGAGTAGAGACAATTAAAATTATCACCACTAAAAGCTATAACTGACTCGATAGGAATGAGTCGTTTACTAGTCTAAGCCGGCCTGTTTCTCATACGAAAACTGAAGGGGCCAGATGTGAGAGCAGATTTGCCAATGCAAATTTTGCCCTTATCAGCGTGAAGACTCAGAGGTCAAACGGCTTGATGGACAAGCCATTTGTGGAAAGGGTAAACGAAGGACTGTTTTTTCATATAAACCGATTGGAATAATTAGAGCATCCAGATGAAGCGGGCCTTCATTTCCTCTCACCGAAACTAGCTCCATTTGTCACGATAATGGATTTTTGGTTTTCAGGCAAAGACAAGCGCACTGTTCATGATGTTTCTCCTAGTTATTTCGAGAGCTGCTGCGTTTTTCTTCCTCTAGTATCAATCAATAAAGTTTTCCTGTGATTACTGGGTAATATGAAGTGCTTTTCCCTGGGGCAAACTTACATTTAGCAGATTTTACGTTAACAGCCTAATCAGCCCTGAATTGTATGGTTGTGATTTGAACATCAGAACAGATCTGGTCTAAATCGAGATCTCGCTACGGAAGGTTCCCTAACAGAGCTTTTTATGGTTTTAAAAGCAATGATTTATGCTCTTCTACGTTTATATAGGTGAAAAAAAAATGTTTTTCACAATTTCGCCTGCCCATCCAGTCCTGATGGTTAACGGTAAATCAACTTGGCTTCATGTCCTTAATGGAGGCTCCAACCTAGAGGCATAAAAAAAAAGAGGAGATGGGGAGGTGGAGATTGGCATACTCTATAATGTCTCCTAATGTTTTATTCACACATTCAAACTGAAACTGTACACTAAAAATACCTATTTAATAATTAATACTGATTCTAAAATGCCGATTTGGTGCTCAAGCAAAAACATTTTTATTGTTATATTTGTACTTTACTGTCACTTTGATTCGTATAATAAAAAACAATATTAGTTTTATTTCCGAAGAACCCTCAAACATTTTTGCTAATTTTTACATATGTGCTGAATTCTCTAACATTGGAACAGCTGTGGTTTGTTGTTTTTGCAATTTGTGGATGAAAAATTATGCCAACGGCATATCAATCAATCTGCATAGCTTTAATATTATGCTAGCTAGTAAAAATTCAAGAAAAACTAATTCTAAAAATCAATGCTAATTAACAATGACAGGAAACCTAATTAGAAATTCCCATGGCTGACATACTGAAGCCTATAGAAACATGATGAGACTGCAATCTGATGAAGTCCAGGGAGGCCATTGGAGGCTGTTCTTCATCCCGTGTTCTGTAGCTCGTCTCTCTGTGCTGATAGCCCTGCAAATGTACCAAAGACGGATAGAAACACAAAGCCTGAGAGCAGCTTCCTTCGAGACCCCTGTCTGTGCTTTCTTCTCTCTTTCTGCCAGGTCTCTTCTGAACTGCATAATTCATAAAAAATAGACCATTCTTGCAGAATAGTTACGGGTCTAATATGTTTTCACAGCACTCTGTATGTTGAAAGAACTGTCATATTTTTTATGTATGGCTGCCGTTTTACATTTCTGAAATGTGAAAACACAGAGTTGAATTTGAAGGAAGTAACTCAAGGGACGGGAGATAAATTGGCCTTGCTTTTAATAGTAGGAAAAGCTGGTCCACTGGGAACAAGGCGGCCATGAGAGAAGGGGGGAGCTGTGAGTCATCTGTGCAAATGTACAAAAAAATAAATAAATTTAATTGGCTGGGTCTGCTAAAGAACATCAGCATCTGCTATAACACTGATTAACTGCTCAACCAAGCTCACATCATCAACAACACAAACAGGCCATTATGTGGGTGAAACACTCCAACGTACCTGGTCATTACCTGATTAAACCTCAAGTCTCAAGTGGTGCTCTGCTCTCCTTAACAATTGAAACTCTTCTGCCACAATTACAAAATCAACATACAGTATGCACGCTGATGCTGTGTGATGGGATATGAAGATGCAGGGAGTGCAGCGCTGAAGATATAAGCAGTGCTGACACTACAGAGGAAGCTGTGACAAACGGATAGGAAGGCGTAAGGTCTATTAAGAAGGTGTGGAAAGAGTTTAAGTCATGAGGGAACATGGTGAACTAGATTCACATAACAGTGAAGATAAAAATCAATATGATTAGCCCTCTTAAGAAATGATCTGAAAGAGAATAGTTTAGTGAGTTAACGCTCACTAAGCAGGAGAAGAATATATACATTTATCGAAACAGTTTCAAGTATTAGGAACAGCCGTGAGAAGTATTTTCAAGAAGTTTGATGAGACCCACACAGTGGAGAGCAGAGAGTGAAAGATTTCAAAATCCTTCTAAAGAAAACTACTGAGAGAGTTTTCTAAAGACCCAACAGCGACTGCCAAGACACTAGTGAATGAATTAGTCAAGTATGGCATTAAAGTCTCAACAAAGAAGGACACTAGAGGCCTGGACAGGAATTTACTGCGAGGTTGCCTCCTCTAAAGAAGAGACTCCTCCGACCTAGACGTTTGAAGGACAATCTGGAGGAAATACTAGAAATGTGTTAGATGAGCTCTTTGGCCATAAAGATGTTGCCGATGTTTGGAGTAAGATACAGGAGCTTAACCCAAAAACACCATCTCCAGAGTGAAACATGGCAGTGGGAGTATGATGCTGTGGGGATGTTTCAGTGCGTTTTGAATTGGGAACTTCGTCTGGGTCAAAGGGATCATGGATATGGAAGACTACAAATTGATCTTAAAAAAACCCTCAGGTGATCTGCAACAAAAAGACAGTTTGAGTCAACGTTTTGTCTTCCAGCATAATAGTGACACTGGTTTACATTGACCGTGAACTTAAATGGGACACACAGGTGTCCAGAGTTTGTACAAGAGTGCATCAGCGCCTACATTTTCTTTTAAGAAGATTACGATTGTTTGAACTTTTTACAAAGCACTGATACAGTCTGTATTAAGATACTTCATCATTGTATGGTTTGGGAATTCATCATTGTATGGTTTGGGAAAAACGGGAGCTCAAATTAATAATTTGGCGAGATTGGCACAGGAAAAATCATAGGGGCGCACACACTTAGTTCTTTACTTGATATTTTTAAGCTTTGTACAATTCAACAGGCCATTAATGAATAAGCAAACACCACAGGATTTAGCTGGTATATGACTACAGTGGTGTTTTAATTTTTAATATTGAAATGTTATTTATTCTATATGTTATTGTGTTTGATGTTGACATGTTGACATCTCTTAAGCCATACAAATTTCTCTGGAGGGATACAATAAATACTACCTTGACCTTGAAAATGAGCATCCTTGACTGACCTGCACAAAGCCCAGACTAGAATCCAATAGAAAATCTGTTGGGCATGATGAAGACAAGAGTCCATGCCAGGAGACCAACGAATCTGGAGGAACTGGAGATATATACATACACACACACACACACACATATATACATACATATCTATATATATGTATCTATATCTCTATATCTATATCAATATATATGTGTGTGTATCCCAAGTACAGGGATATCCAGCACCAAAACCTTCTCCAGAGTGCTCAGGACCTAAGAGTGGGCCGAAGGTTTACCTTCCAACAAGACAATGACCCTAAGCACACAGCAAAAATAACGAAGGAGTGGCTTCACAACAACTCCATGACTGTTCTTGAATGGCCCAGCCAGAGCCCTGACTTAAACCC
>JAUMHQ010000032.1:2138755-2150426 GCA_032361165.1 Enteromius paludinosus | reverse complement strand
ACTATAGCACATACAGTCTGTACAGTAGAAACATCATTACGCCTATGGAATGTCCCCATAAAACATGTAAACCCAACTTGTGTGTGTGTGTGTGTGTGTGTGTTTATGAGCATCTGGATCCGGCGATCTGTCCACAGAGCTCCTCTTGGTGTTCTGGTCTCCAATGAAGACAATCTCTTGGTGCTGGTACAAACTGACAGTGTAAAGAAAAATCTCTGAACATTAGACAAAGAACTAGCTTGAGTCTCCATGAAAAGACATCAACTCAAGTTCTATCAGCCGTACAGTAAGTCACCAAAATACCTGCTGTATGATGTCCTTTTAGTTAGTGAAGACCACATGACTGACTGACCTTATTCTCAACATGCTATAGTTAAATCCCTTGTTCTCCAGTGGTTTCAGTCTAACAGCAAAACTTTTACAAAGAAATATTTCCCCTCTCTAACTGTTATTTCTCAGTAGAGCCATGATAACATGGTAAGGTTGGTAAGCCTTAACATCACAAAAGCTTGTGATTATACTTTCCTTCGCCAGATAAGCCTACCTTCAACAAAGGCATGATTACCCCTTGATCTAAATTTGATCTTTAAACCTTTTACTGTAAATCCAGCCTCTGAAAAAAGCACAGAGGAGTCAGGTAAGCCAGATGTGTTAAATAACTAGAAAATCCCTCTGCTGTGAAGCTCAATTGCCCTGGTTCAACAAACTTGAATTGAAGTCATTATGCACTAAAAGTCAATTCCAATTCTGTGATTTAGAAAAAAAGAAAAAAGAAAGAAAGAAAACAACTAAGAAACATCCATTCAAAAGTAATTGCAATAAGAACATAATTCGCAATTTGATATTATTACAAGTATTAGTTGTGCACTTCTCATGCAGTTCAATTTGGTAATACATACAGTATCTTTTTTTAAGATGTGGATTTGAACTGTATTAACCTTCTATATGTGGAAAACAAGACCAATTTAGCAAAATAATAATAATAATAATGGTAAACGAACAAAAAAAGTACCATAAATCTACCATCTGAAATCATATTTCTTTATGTGTTTGTGAGTCAGTGAGTGAGTGAGAGAGAGAAACACTGAAACTAAAGTCTATGAGCTGGAAATCAATTCTTAGCAACTTGGATGTGATAAAAAAAAAATAAAAATCCACCTTTTTTTCTAATGTACTGATTGTTTTTCAGAGAAATATTTATGTATTCATTTGGGTGAACTACTACTTAAGATGTATAGTCCTTTCACATAAGGATGGTAATGCCACACTCAAATGCTTTTACAAAGTTTTAACCACACCATGAATAATAATAGAATAATACCGTTCAGTTTTTTCCTAATGAAACTTTAAATTGATAGCTCACCCAAAATAGACAATTGCCATAATTTACTCATTTCTTCCACTGAACACAAAATGAGATATTTTTAACAATTTGAGTAACCAGTTGCTGTTCCTCATTGACTTCCCTACTCTGGAAGTCTGGGGATTTCAAAATATCTTCATTTATGTTCAGCAGAAAAAAAGAAAGTAATACAGAAAGTCAACAAGATAATGCATAATAGTGCACCTTATCTGCACATTTCTGACTCAACCAGCCATGTTTTTACTTTCAAAGCTGGAATCTGCTGATGGGCCCTGGTGCAGAAATAACATGTGCATTCTTCCCATCTAGTGAGTAAGAGGGAATGCAATTAGCACGTATTAGAGAGAGTGGAGTAGGGCTGTCAGGTTGCTGGAGAGAGCCCAGGGGCCAGCCCTAGTGAAGTCCTTCCTAAAGTATTGCCTATCTGGCTTAAGGAGGCTTTAATGATCTAGAGCTGGAGAAATGATGCAGGCGAGACAATATACTGACCTTGGCCCGGCAGTTAGGCCTTATTTACACTCACATGACATTCATGTACAGTATGTGGGTCAATATAGGCTTTAGCTCAGTTAGTGGCTTTAACTTTAAAAGCCAGGTGCCATAAGACAGAGGGGAACACTTGCACAATTTAAATAGCTGTTGATTGACTGGAAATGACCATGATTATAACCTTATTAAATGTGAAACCCACACAATAGACTAAATTAAACCCTTTTTCTTGGGTGCAATTTAGCCATTTTAAAGAAAGAACTGCTAGAAAGATAATTAAATAAGTAAATAACATTAATACTGCAATCACTTAAAATAATGTTTATATTAAAATAATAATGCATGTATATTCCATAATTACTTTTTAAAACCAAATACTTATTTGTTTTTAATGGTACTTTTTTTATTTGCCACTACGCTAGGTTTTACCCATTTGCCATTTAATTTTTTTTTTACTAATTTAAAACAATTGAAATGTAATATGCTTCTTTATTCTCTTACATATTTTAATATGCACAAGTCTGAATAAGCATGTTGTGTGAGTAAATATTGTGTTACACTGACAATGTAGCATTATTTTAACCAAATTTTGACATCTTACATTTTTGAAACCTTAAACGTAAACACTTTGCTTACATTTAATGTGCTTTCTAATCACTTTTGTCAATTTTTGTTTTTATGCTGACATCTTAAAGTCATGCACATAGTTTCCTGTAAGGGGTAGGTTTAGATGTAGGGTCAGTATAGGGCAATAGCACATACAGTCTACAGTATAAAAACCATTACGCCTTGGGAAAGTCCTCATAAATCACAAAAACCAACATGGGTGTGTGTGTGCGGGTTTATGTGGTTTATGAGGACACAAATTTGTATAATGACATGGGTATGACATAGGTATTACAATATGTAGGTGTTTTATGAGGACATTTTCAGTGTCTCTGTAATTCAAAAGACTTAAAAAACATACTAAATGGTGTAAAAATGCACAGTTTCCTGTAAGGGGTAGGTTTAGGTGTAGGGTCATTGTAGGACAATACTACATACAGTTTGTTCAGTATAAAAACCATTACGCCTATGGAGAGTCCCCATAAATCACAAAAACCAACGTGTGTGTGTGTGTGTGTATAAAATGGAACTTCAGACTCTCACTGAAATACATAAAACATTAAGTGAGTTTTTTTAAGTATTAAATTAGAACACAAACATGTTCACTCACGCTTTTGGGCCCCACCTGATATGTGCCTGACATTCACACTGTTTATCTAGCTTTCTTTTATTACTAAGACAACTTTGCCTGCCACGTGGCAGCTGCTCAGAAGTCAGTGTAGGAACTCTGGGAAAGTGGTAGGCATGTCATCATGCTGAGCTGACCTCTGTTTGTTCAGGGTGAAATACTGGACTGAGCTCGGTGGGTTAGGTCTTTATCCTGCTTTTACAGGTTTACAAAATGAAAACAGTGCCTGATATTTTAGACTTTCCGTTCCATTTTTGAGGAGTTTTTAAATACAGAGGTCTTGGCCAAACACCTGTGAGCTGGCTCTGTGTTACACTGTATCCACAAAAACATCTGCAAAGCTCAAGTGAGATCTCACATGTATCTAGTTTATGAGCGCCAGCATTAGGGCCTAAAACGGAGCTCAAACATTGTTGCAAGGAAGATTTTCTCAGTTTTATAGGGATAGTTCACCCAAAATGAAACTTACATCATCATTTACTCACCCTCATGTCATTCCAAACCTGTACAGTATGTGGTTCTTCATGAACATAATGGCACCATTGGAGACATGTTCTCCTCTCTGCAACACACGTTAAACTGAATGAAATCATTTGAAAACATTTCCCAACGAACATATCTTGTACAAACATGATTTAAATGAATAGTTTATTTGTGACTTTGAGGTAAAATTATTTTAAATAACTTTTTTTATGACACTTTTTCATCATTTTTGAGTGTTTCCATCCTCAATAACTTTGGGGAGAAGTAGAATAGTAAAGTATAGTGTAATATAATATAGTATAATAAATGAGTAAAAACGACAGAATTCTCACCTATACCTTTAGGTCTTCCTTCATGCTTCATACATTTTTGGGCTACCAGCAGTAATATAGCCATCATTTCATACAATGAATAAGAGAAGTGTGTTTGCTTTGGGTGCAAGTTATGTTAGTACTTAACATATTAAATCAATGTTCTTGTTTGCATTTGAAGCAGCTGTATTAAAACAAATGGTTAAATATCGCCCAAGGATAAACATGAATAATTACAAAACATCGCCATGCTGTAGATGCTTTGAAGAGAATTCATCTTCGGTTATGAGGCACATAAAGTGAAGTGTTTGCTTTGATTTCTAAACACAGCTGTTAATCACCACGAGACCTTCAGTCAGCCTTCCAAAGCTGAACAGTCAGTGTTTTCAAATCTTATATTAGGCTCTTTAAACGACCTTACAAAGTGCTTTGAGATGTACAACTCCGGTTAAATAAGCACATCACTCTCTCTGTGCTGGTAAACTAGATGATTCAAAGAACGGACAGAGTATTATTAAAGAGATAGTACACCCAAAAATGAAAACACTGTCATCATTCACTTACTAAGAATGCTAAGAATGTTGGTAACCAAACGGTTTCATTCCAGTTGACTTCAATGGGCAGAAAAGTACAATTGATGTCAATGGGAACGGAAACGTTTTGTACACCAACATACTTTAAAATAGCTTCTTTCATGTTTCACAGTTTCGGAACAACATAAGTGTACTGTAAATAAACGATGGCAGAATTTACGTTTTTGAAACATTTTCAACAATATGAACAATAAAGGTGCACTCAATCACTTTCCGCGCAAATGTTTTAATCAATAGTACCTTAAAGTGACGCTTGTTATAACAACAACAGGTGTGCTTTATATAGCGCTTTCACAGCTCAAGGCGCTTTAGAAAGCATAAACATCTAAGTACATCTAAACAGAACAAGCAAATCAAACAATATAACAACATATACAATATACAAACCACAGACACAACATAACAACGGAGCCTGAGTCAACAGCACAGTCTGGAGTGATGGATTGGCATGTGCGCGACCAGACAGTCCAGTGGAAAAATAAAATGTCCAAACAAACAGTTTTCCCACTGGAACGCTGGAAAAAGTTGCGACGCAGCTCACATGCCACAAACCAAGTATAAACGACGGGCAGAGTGCAAACACACGACGGTCACAGCCGAAGTTAGTAAACAATTTCATGCTTCCACACCAGTAGGTGTCAGTATGAGGTCTAAATCAACTGAGACGAGGAAGTCTGAGTGCACCTTTAAATAAATATCATGTTTTTTAGTGGTTATGACTCATCATAGGGCCTTCTGGGAGTTTTGTCGCGTGAAGGATTTGTTACTCCCTCTGCCTCTGCGAACAGGGCCGAGCTCCAAGCATAATGTTTCTCGACAGAGTGGGCCAGGGCGACGCTGCAGATCTGAGATCCTCATGATTGCCCGCTCTGACCCTCTTCCCAGAAATAAACAAACACACGTGCTCACTGTAAACCAGCCTTAAGCACCTTGCCAAAGACCCACACAGTCAGCCACAAAATATTTAGTATCACTGAGATTTAAACATGATTTGTCAGAATGCGAATTTGCAAAACAGGCCATAACGTCTGCTCACGTCACGGAGAGAATTACTCTTCAGAGGGCTGCTAAAGCCCCTCAAATCCTGCCTGAATCTGATTAGGACGAAAATCACTTTCTCTTAATCCCTCTCCTGGAAATGCACGAATGCAGTGGTAAAAGATGTTTCTTGCAATGATCTGATTCATGGCAATTTGAAACATTCTGTGTTTCCACATCAAACAAGCGACTGGCTCTTAAGCTTGCCGTCTGGTACAGGAAGCTTTGATTGACTCAGGGTTGCCGAGTGACTGACTGGTTTGAATTTGCTGTAAAAATTCTTCATCCCAAAACGAAGGATTTACCAAATTTGTAAATAAAACCTTTTGTGTGCTGAATTTCAGAAAAAAAAATGTTGTATGTATATACACATCAGAAAGTCCAAAATGTTTCTTGTGCAATGAATCAGCACATTAGAAGGATTTATGGGTCCCTAAAGACTAGAGTAATGGTTGACCAAAATTTGCAGGAATAAATACCACTTCAAAATACATTAAATCAGAAAACTATGAAAGCCCACTTCTACCACGGAAAAAAAAAGAATCATTTCACAATTAGTATATATATATATATACATACACAGTGCTTCCCATACATAGAAAATATTGTTGACAAATTTTTGATTGTATTACTAGTATTATCCTCCTACACCTGTTTTTAGTAAAACCACTAGCCATCGATTAGCAAGTGGAAAATCTCCCCTCGTCCTACACGTTTCATACTGCTCGTTCTGAAAGACAATCTCCAGTGTTTCCCATGATCAACAATCACCCCACGCAGCCATCAGCTCCCTCGACTCACATGAACGTGACATTTCGTTTTCATAAGCACACTTTATGATCTCAGAAATAGAACCTGTAGCTATTATTATTTAAATCGATCAAATTCTATATTAAACAGATAGTCTGCAATGATCATATAATCCATGTAAAATTTGAAGAGAAAAGTTTGAAAAATGTGAAAGATTTTCTCTCGAAATTGCAACAAGTAGCCTAATGACCAACGGATCGGACGAAAACATTTTGTAAAATATAATCTATGCATTAAGAATATTGACTCGCAATTAAAGCTTTTTAATTTCACATTCCAACAACTATATAAACCTACACAATCCATGTGTGTAGCCACAAACTATGGGCCCGCTTGCGATGTGGCAGGCCCGCGTTCACTGTGAGCCCCCACCCCGCACGGGCCCCAGTGTAGATGCACTGCCTGCACTGTCTGTAGTTACGCCATTTGTCTGAATCCTTATTTTTGAGATGCTATTTTTGCGCGCCTCGCGCTGTGACCATCCGCTACTCTGTGTCATTATAGCTTCCTACATAAGTCGCCGTTGTAGAAATGAGTGTTTCTTTGAGCTAAATGTTGCTGAATACATGATTTTCTCCGCAATATTCATTGATTAGATAAAATGAACGTTGTTCGTTCTCAATATTAAATTCACTCCTGATCATGCAAACAGGGGGGCATGTCGAGACGTTTGGGGAGTGCCCCCCCTTGGCAAAGGGCCTGGTCGTATTTACTGTACAACAACAGAAAATATGAAGTGAACAGCTTTATTGGGCATCCAGTTGTATTACAGTATGTGACCGTTCATACAGTAGAACAGATCTGAAGTGCCAAAACTTATCTAAATGCAAACTTGAGGAAATGAATAAATATTATAAATATGCAAATTAATGTTACTGACTTTATAACTCTAAGTTTATATCTCATTTATAGTATCTCACAATTCTGATTTTCTCGTTTCTCAGAACTATATATCTCACAATTCTGACTAAAAAAGAGATGTAAACTCACATTTGCAAGTAAGAAAAAGTCTGAACTACCTTTTTTTAATTTTTTTTTTTTTTGTACAATGGTACAAAAAACAAGCTTCCATATAAAACTGTTAATTTAAGTTGTAAAATATTTTGCAATATTACAAATTTTACAGTCATAAAAAACAGCACTGATGAATAAATAATCTTCTTTCACACACATATTCCAAACTTTTATTTTTTAATTAAAATCTAATTCATAAGTAATAAATGAAACAGAATGATAACCACACTAAATGAACACATTAAAATAAAAAATCACGACAAGAATAATGGTCTCACACATTATGTAGTTGGTGAGATCTAATTGCTTTGTTTCTCATGACAGTGTGACTGGCATTGCTGATGGAACAGTTATTACATGCCATGTACTTCATAAAAAACCCTCAACGTTACTCTCACGCTTCTGTTACGTCCTCACCATTAATCCAAAGCAACCAAATCAGGTCAGGGCTACAGGAGACAACACAGTTTAGACTGATTGTGAAGCATGTAAACCACAAGTGAAGTTCAGGACAGCCACTAAACCAGCACAAGACTGATGCTATCTGGAAAAAGTCAAAAAAAGTCAAGGAACAGACACATGCTTCTGTTTTTAAAACTAGAAGGGGTGGCGGGTGAGACAGAAAGAGCGGAGAGGATTCCTCTCACCACCCTCCGAGTCTGTTAATGCATTTCTCACAAATTAACAAATTTCTCAGAACTCGCAAATGAGAACTCCTCCTCCAACACAACCTGTAATGAGTAGCATGTGCTTATTGTTTCTTTTCCTCTGTCATTAAACACAGGGTCGTCAAGCAGATGGGAAGCTTTTTGCTAATTAGTGGCCCGATCACTATTAGTGGCACAAGAATCACTATTACTATTTTGTGCGCACTTAGGGTTAGACATTTACACCCTAGAAACCACCCAGATTACAAGAGGAACCACTTAGCAACACACTAACAACTACTCATAGCACCCTAGAAACCACAGAAATAGCCTGGCAAACTCCCAGAACACTTAAACTTGAAACTCATTTTCTTTAGGAGTATGCAGAAATCTAGTTGACTAGATTATGTATTGAAACCTTGTGAATTTTATTATTTCATTCCCATGACATGAAATTGGGTCTGATCACAGGTGGGCTTCACAGCTGAGTTTTGTTGCTCATCATTTTTTTTTTTTTTTTGAATGAAATGACTTTTAAATGAAAAAGGTTCACCTCCAAATATAGAAATGAGCTGAATAAATAATGATGTAGTCCTCTTGTTGTTGTTACCTTGCCTTTTAAGACAATCCAGAGCTGCAGGCTCACTTCAAAGAGAAAATATGAGATATTATCACATCCAAGAAACTGATGTCATCTGTAGTTGTCACCCTTTTTAAACAACACAGATTTGGTAACTGCAAAAAAAAATACTTGTATCTCTAGAATAAACTTTTCGTGCCATCTTTATCTCAGAAGTTTGATGTTCTCTAACTTGAAACAACATTAAGAGCTCATTACCTCTACAACACAAAAGGCCCTTTATAGTAAAAAGCAGTGATTTCATTGCTCAAAAAAGTATACTGTAGCTGCAACTTAGATCGCTCGCTAAAATAAATGTTATTGCATTTACTTTTAAAAAGCATTAAAAATATATTTTTTAATTGTATTAATATTATAGTAACATATTATATGATTCATTACAATTAATCTAATCCAAAATATGTTTTTGCTTATATAACATGTGTTTACACTCTGTATATTTATTATGTACATACAGGTGCATCTCAATCAATTAAAATGTTCTGGAAAAGTACATTTATTTCAGTAATTCAAATCAAATTGTGAAACGTTTTAAATAAATTCAACGCACAGAGACTGAAGTAGTTTAAGTCTTTGGTTCTTTTAATTGTGATGATTTAAGCTCACATTTCACAAAAACCCACCGGATCTCAACAAATTAGAATACTTCAATAAGACCAATAACAAATAAAATAAAAAATATATATATATAGTGAATTTTTGGCCTTCTGGAAAGTATGTTCATTTACTGTATATGTACTCAAGACTTAGTAGGGGCTCCTTTTGCTTTAGTTACTGCCTCAGTTTGGCATGGAATGGAGGTGATTGTGGCACTGCTAATGTGGTATGGAAGCCCAGGTTTCTTTGACGGTGGCTTTCGGCTCACCTGCATTTTTTGGTCTCTTGTTTCTCATTTTCCTCTTGATGATAGAGAATCTATGGGGTTCAGGTCTGGGGAGTTCTCTGGTCAGTCAAGCACACTATCACCATGGTCATTTAACCAACTTTTGGTGCTTTTGGCAGTGTGCAGGGTTTGTGTGTGTGTGTGTGTGTGTGTGAGCCTAAATCATCACAATTAAAGGAACCAAAGACTTAGACTACTTCAGTCTGTTGAATTATTTAATTCAATGCACATTTTTCTTTAATTAAGTTTCACAATTTGAGTTGAATTACTGAAATAAATGAACTTCTCCACAACAATCTAATTTATTAGGATGCACCTGTATAAAGACACAGACATACAGTAATTATTTTTAGAAAATATTTACATTAACATTGTATTAACCTTAAAATAATTTATATTATATGAATAATATATTTATAAATATATTAAATATACAAACGTAACATATTTTTCTAAAATACACATGCATGTCTTTCTATAATAAACACACATAGAACACACATATGTATTATGTACACAAAAATGTTTATTGTGGATGCCCAGCATTAATGCTGTCAAATGATTAATGGTGATTAATTACAACCAAATTAAAAGTTTTTGTTTTTTTTTGTTTACATATTTGTCAATACACACATAAACTATTTACATGTATTTATATACAAATAACTAATATCATATATAAATATATTGAGTATATTAATGTTATTCTTAAATATATACATTCATGTTTTGGTATATACATAATGAGGAAGCACTAAAATATTGTTATTATTTTTTGTGGAACCATGAAACGTTTTTGAAATAAAGTTTAACAGAACAAAAATAAAAATGTTGTGTAATAATGTAAAAATCTTTATGGCACTTTTGATCAAGTTAATGCATCAGTGCATAATTCTTTGAAAAAATCATACATACAATGATACATCATAAAATAAATTATATATTGATGAAACAACACACAAACATGAATTAAGTGTCCAAATACCTTTCGAGGCCAATGTTAACAGGTCTCCTCCACCAGTCTATCTGACTCATCAGATCTTAATTTAGACATAGAAGCAAACTATGAAGTGACTGAGTTGTGTCGTCATGAGCCTGCCGATTCCTGTAATTATCACAGCATTACAATCCACATCCTAAACATATCTCACAGCTTATTTTGCGCTCAACACATGGGAATGGGACAGCGGCCAATGTGTTTTCAGTTCTTGGATCTGTACACGGAGGTTTTATTTGACATGGAGCCTGGTTCACATATCAAAGGGCCTTAATATGTCCCGTCCCTGTTGTATATTTGTTTCTGTGTTGTTTACAATGAGTCATGAACTGGTTGTGTATGTTTCAATGCTTCCCAGCAGTGGTACAAGTTAGACATTATATTCTAACTATAGCTGCTATGTAATATGTGGTCAGACAGTGCTGAATTCAGTGGTCTGTGTTAATAGCATGAGTAAATGTTTACAGAGCTGGCAGCCGTCAGATGGGTGGGCTATCAAACACAGGCCTGGATGTAGAGCAGTAAGTCTCATCATGTGCCATTATTCAGACTTTGCAGTGATAAAACTACATTTTCTGTATGTCTGATTGTTCATATAGAAAAAAAGTTGGGATTGTTTATCTGTTAATACAGAATTATTATTTTTTATATATAATAATAGAATAATTCAACCTAAAATACAAAAGTTTAAAAATTTGGGATCAGTAAGATTTCTTTAAAGTAATTTGTGCTCAAGTCTGTTCAATTTGATAAAAAAAACACAGAAATGGTAGTATTTTTTAAATGTTACTTTAATTCAACTGGCAGCTTTCTATTTTATATTGAATTTATTTATGTAATGCAAATCATCATTACTCAAGTCTTACAGTCAGTGTCACAATGTTAAAAACAATGTTCTGCTGCTTAATATTTATTTGTAGGGGTGTGATGAGATCACCAGATGCGACTGGTTAATACACAGGGATGTAACGGTATCAAAATTTCACGGTACGGTAATACCTCGGTACGGTATTTATTGAATAATTTTCATAAAAAACAAAACTAATTAAGAGGCTCAAAAAAAAGTGGCAGAAGTGTTTATAAAACTTTAAAACTTTAAAACAGGAACTTCAAGTTTAATAACAAAAAATTATTAAACCTTCCACACATCCGATTTAAAACCCGCTTTA
>JAUMHQ010000032.1:2113897-2138655 GCA_032361165.1 Enteromius paludinosus | reverse complement strand
GAAGCTCACACGTACTGTAGTTTAGAAAACTAGTCCTGTCTGAATAAGGCTACAGTGTAATTCGGCTATACATCCGCGCTAAAGGTGAAAGTCACCGTTTAGACTCCAACCCAACTTTGTCAATAGTTTAACGGAGATATTTTTTTTTATCGCAGCGCGTTAACGCCGATAACGGCCCACCACTAATATATATATATATATATATTTTTTTTTTTTTCTTATAAACCATTGATTTTTACGCTGAATATATATGGTTTATAGAGCTTCAAAATAATAACCATTCACCAGCATTACCAAGGTTAAAGAGCCGGGATATTTTGTTTTAAAGCTCTGACTGGGTTCGTCTGAAAGAATAAAGTTTTATACAACTAGGATGGCTTGTAGGAGAGTTATTATAGAGAACTATTGGGTAATTTGAATTTTTGGTTGAACCATACCTTTAAGCTCTGTTACAGCTACTGATATTTGTCCTTTGGTTCAGTTTTTATCAATGTTCTGAGAAAATCGAATGCAGTTGCTAAGAAAGTGAGTATGTGTATCATTTATGTTGATCTAAGTTGTACTTTTTACTGTTGCACAGACCAGTCATGTGACTGAGGCTCCAGTGCAAAAAGAGGACACTAGACTATTCCACCGGCATGAGGGGAATGATTCTCAACCGAATCTCGGTCCGGTCTTTGAATCCTGCTTCAGTAAAGGAAACTAGAGACGTTTGGTACCAGTCATGAACTATATGTTTATACAGAGTGTTGATTTTAATGGCTAATTGTACATGTGCCATAATTTCCTGTTTATCCGAGACACTGTCAAAATCTTTATTGTCAACACAATATTCTTGCCATTCAATGTAATTGGTGGAAATACATGTTATTGTGTGTTCTTTTTATTTCTTTTTATTGTTTTGTAGACCGGTGGCTCTCAGCTGGTGGGACTTCTGCTGCAAACAAGACAGCTAGCGAAATGAAGACAGACACCAGCATGAAGTGTTGGCTTACATTCTTTATCCTACAAATACATTGATAAAAGCTACTCAAAGTAAAATAAATCCTTTTGAGGGGTTGACCGATTTAAAACTGTTTGGGGTCTTCATGTACATTGTAAAATTTGGGTTATGAAGCAAAACCAGTTGAGAGCCACCCTTATAGACCACCTGAAGGCCAATGGTAAAGACTCTGTATTCAATGCAAGGCTGTGTTAAGACGGGCCAAAGCGCCAACTTCCTCCCCATGATTCCGCATCGCCATTTCTCCAGGCTTAGCTGTGCATTGAGAGGGAAATTAAAGTATAAATTCCTTCTCCTGTAAAGAACGTGAGAAATCTGCAACATAGAATACTTCATTAATATTCTACAGGTAAAATATCATTGTTTTGCTCAATGCATTTAAAGGTAAAAAGAATCAAATCATTCTGCATGGCAAAGAGGAGTTGCCTTTCAATACCACACAGTTAATAAACGAAGTCACGCTACAGTGCTTTCAAAGCATAGTTATCGATGTTAGAGTGAAATTAATTGATTGAAGTGAATAATTTGATGCTTATTGAAAGCAATATATCGCAAAGTAGACACCAACACATAGAGGTTGGATATCATGGGGTGGAAGGGAGCAATTGGCACAAAGCTTATTGATGTCATGCTGGCTCAAATAAAATTATGGTTTAAAGGCTCTCAAATTATATACAGTTCACGTTTTGAATTAAAAAGTTTAGTATATTTTTGTTCTGAGATTTCAGGCGATTGTTAATGTCTTTGCAGCATGCGCACAATTTTTTGTAAAGCATTTTGCACTCAGAATCAAAATGGTGTTCATTGCCTTTGTTATTGTAGTTCTGATGAAATCAGTGCCGCAAGCATTTTGATGATGCCATACTGCTCATATCCAGCACATACTATGATATGAGGTCTGATTTAATGACATTTATGATGAACTTAACCTACATATTTTTTTATGTAACGGGTAAGATTATTTCTTACTAAAATTAGATTCATGTTTTATTGCAAGAGCAGAACCATTTGAAACTACAAATCAATTAAAAAAAACAATATTTGGAGCTATTATTATTAAAATAAACCATTATTTTATGCACAGGAATATATAAGATGAACACTTTTGTACATTCTGGTGACACAACACCTTTTTTTATATGCACTGTTAATAAGCAAAGCCTTTTTTTAATGAACAGATCTAAATATTTAAACAAGATAAATGTACTTAAAGCAAATTGGGTGTTAAGATTTTCAAAGACAGTATCTTGAAGTATTTTTGTTATTATTATCCTTACACCATTTGCAAATGTTGTTCTTGTTTTAATCAGAAATGTAAGATAATTTTGTGAACTATGCACAAAACAGGAAATCATATTCTTTGCTAGCGGTTTAGATGCATTCTTTCAAAACCAGACTGACTTTATTTTTGCTTATGAAGTAAATTTATCTTGTTTTATAGGTTTAGATATTACTAATGGAAAGCAAGACACAACTTTCTTTGTGGTGCATAGAGAAATATTAATGGCACAGTTGTAGATTGGCACAGAGGTGACTGAAATACATGTACCGTAAAACCCAATCAGATGTCTGAAATCTGAAGCAATCACTTTATTACCATGAAGCACAGTGCAGTCTGCTTTCGAAATGAACTTGGCTTCACTATTCACTTTGCCATTATGATAAAGTCAAAGGTGTAGTGTCACACTGAATGGAATGCATGACAGTCTAGAGGAAGTGATGTTGTGTTCATGACAGACAGATTACATGGTTCAGTAAATTTGCATGTCCGAACGAATGTTTGAGATGAGAGTGACAGTTGCTCCCTGTTTGCATGCAGGAAAACACACACACACACACGCACACACACAAAAACTGGCATGAGCACTGAACTGCAGGCAGAGAGTCTTTACCAGGTGGTAAACAGGGGTCGTCACAGTGTAATGTATGGGCTTTTTATTGGATGGCAACAGGATGACACATGGTGATGGACAGGGTGGAAAAAGGAGGGAAACTTATTAGAAATAAGTAAATGTAAATGTGACTACTAATGTGGGGCGGTGCAATCATGTAGTAAACTACATGATAATGAATGTGTAATGTTTCCTTTTTGAAATACTTTCAAAAATGGGTTAATGTGTTTGTGTTCTAGAGCTTGTGATGGAATGAATTGTGAATGAGATGACTGTCAATGACAGTGATAAATCCATCTAAACAATGACAATTTTTTTTAACGGTTTAAAAGTTTAAAATTGTCATTCTGGAACTACTGACACACGGAGAAACAGATGACTACAACTTCAAGCAATTCAGCACCAAAACAGTCGTTCTATCATCTTCCTCGCATCAACAATTGATTCTAATGTATCATCAGGTGGTAATACAAGGTAAATGGTGTCCTACAAGGACTTTTCTCTCACTCCACATGAATGCAGCGGTGGCTGATAGCAGCCTGGCCAACGGGACACCCTATCTATCCTTGTCACTGTCAATGCTATCAGGAACCAGTCAATATCCCTCCCTGCTGCTCTTTTTAGCTTCGCAAGTTTGCCCTGTGGCAATGCTGATAAACTTCCAGCAAGAAAACAAGCTCGGAGCTTTATCGCGTTGTAAAGACTCGTCCAAGCATCCAATTACACCTCATCTGAGTCCTGTTTTACTTTACGCGAGAGTTAATAAATATTATAAAGCCCTCAATCAATGGCCAATAAAATAATCAACTGCTCCGTCCAACCTATAATCTCTTCAGGAAAACTATACCAAAATAACTCTCCCAACGAAGGTACCAAGATAAGAGAGCTGAACCTACCTTCAAGACCCTTACTGTCAAGCAGGTCAAACATGATGACCGCCACAGCTGACCAGGTTACAATGAGAGCCAGCACTAGGATCCAGGCCATGGGGGAGCTGAACGTGGTGTACAGGTCATCAGTTAAGGTGCGTTTGGATGAACGTGAGGGATGTGCGCCTAGATCATTCTTGGTCTCGACTATGGTAGTCGTGATGGTGGAGGACCGCGCTGTAGGGACAGATGGAGGTTCAGATATGTATAAATTCAACCAAGACAGGTACAAAACACAAGGAAACATTCAAATTTGTTTAAGCTGGTAAGTACAGTATCAGGTTCAATTTCAGTTTGTAGTCCCTGGTGGACATCTTAGTTGTGTTAGAGCCCAGAGGTCTCATTTATAAATGCTTAAATCCACGCCAAAGATCAAAATTAGAGATCAAATTTAGGATCGTTTCTGCACAACATTTTATAAACGAGGCCTCTGATGTTTAGAGTTTGAACCAATTTCAAACCAGGTACACTGAACACTTCAAAGTAATAGTTCACTGAGAAATAGAAATTATGTCAGTTCTTCTTTGGTTTGGCTTTATTTGATCAAAATGTTCATAATATAAAGTAGGATTGCACGCTTATGACAAAAATCATAATTGTAATTGTAATAAAAATTGCAATTATTAATTACGATCATCACCATTTACATTGAATGATGTTTATACCATTGCTTGAAGCAATGGCATGCCATATTTTTTAGATGAAAGTAAAGCACCTGAAAATGTTTCACTTTTCTATAGTCTCAAATGTCAATGGGATTGGTGAGAGAATTTTTTTGTGTGAACTACTCGAATCAGATGATTGGATACTATAAACTCTCTATAAACCATCTGAAAGTTTTCTGCTCCCAGAAATATTATATATATGCTGTAATTGTTTACAAACATAGTTTATTTTGTCTGCGTAGAGCATCTACGGACTGCACACTTTAAACTGCGAGGAATTTGTTTTAGAAACGAGCCAAAGTAGCTGCAACTTCAATTTCTACAGAATTTTACACTAATTTCTCGTATAGTTTCACACGTGGTATGGAAATGTTGGAGAAAGTATGATTTTTCACATATATATTGTATTGAAACAAGGATATCGGTGTACTGTATGCACATAACTTTAAAAGTTATTTAGTTCTGTCACATTGCTCACTCTCTGTGCAGACAGGGCATAAGAGTTATGAAGACAAAGACAGCTTGACAGCAGATTAATGTTTGTTTTTGTCTTTATCAGTGCATTGCCTGGCAGAGAGATTGAATTGAACTTGTTGTCTGTGGATAGGGCACACATCTGCAATGGCAATGTTTCATCGTTAAAACATCTCCAAGGCCACATGAGGAATGCTGGCGCTGTGTCATCTGTTGGCCAGAGCCCCTTTAAAAGCCTCTTTTCTAAATTGATATAAATTCTTGCAGTAGCTCAGTCTGAATTGCTGCTCAGAGAGTCCAGACATAAAGTACACCACATGTAACCTTTATATACGCCACTACGTTTACGAGACCCCTTGATTGATCTTTGCCAATATTGTTGACTTAAGTCATGGTAAATGACTGATTCTTGAACAGGCCGTTCTGATTGTGTTTACATAAATGAAATTGTGGATGATCCATTGTGAATCTGAGCCAAGATCAAAGAAGTGGATCTAGTTTCTGTTGGCCCTGTTGCCCAGAGATCCAACGTTTTTCACTGGCTCCACTTTTGCTTGAACATAATGGTGTGTAGGTGTGTGTGTTCGGGGGTTTGATGCACACGTCACATGCAGAAAGTGTCAGCTGAGACCACCTGTTGCAACTTCACATTTGTCCCTGTTGTCAAATTTAGGATTTCACATCCCATCCAAATGCTGACTCAAGAAGCTTTCTGTAGACACCATAGCTGCATCTGGTGTGGAGTAATGCTGCATCATTTTGTTTTATCATGACTTGGCCTTTGCAGATTGTTTACAAGCTTGAGTATGTGATTGTACAGAGATGGGCACAAAAAGCTTAGAAATGTTTCTATGCCAACGCAGTGGGCAAATGCCACTTCAACTCGCGTTGCACTGTAATCCAAACAGCTGTGGTAAGGTGGCACAGAAAACGTCCCTTTTCTCATTGCATATTTTAATATGAGACCTTGTCCTCCTCAGATCCGTGTGTGGATATCCACGGAAACTAATCCCAGGTTAGTAACTGAGAGCTGTTAAGACAATGAAGTCAGCAAAAAAAAAAAACACTAACACTGCACCTCTATTCCCTCAAGTGTCACTTGAAATATGATTTATTCAGGCTGATCTCAGAGAGTTTTTCGCAGTTTAATCAGAATATCAAATTTACTTTTAAGTCTTTGCAACATTAAGCCATTTCACACAAGACTGGGGCTCATTTATGCAGGCCCTTGACGTCAGTAATTTACTTTTTTTTTGTAACTATCTCAAGTCACTATTAAAGACTTTAAAAACCCATTCCTCCTTTTGGATTGGAAACTGACAGGGTTTCAAAATCTTGGGAAACCTTTGAGAATTTCTAAATCTGAGAGTTAAATGACTCGGCTATCTATAAAAAAATGTTCTGAAGCGAAATAGGAGCTTTGAGTCATGTGGACCGCTTTTGTGGCTCCTGAAAAGCTTCAGTCCCCATTGAAAGCTTACTGTAATGTTATTTCAAGTTTTTAAAAAGCACTTTAACTGTAAAAAGGACTTAAGTTGTTGTTCACTGATTGAGAGAAGCCGTGATGACTGATCTAAGTCAAATCTTTTCAGTAAATTTATTCATGAATCAATCTAGTTCAAATCTTAAACCAAAACCATTGACTTAGTGATCTCACCTCAATGACTTGAGAAGAATGTATTAGTAACACGGAACATTTGTGGTGCATTTGCATCCTTTTTATAACTTCAGTCACTGTTTATTGTAATTGTTCACTGTAATTTCTTCTGTGGAAGTCAAATGGTGAAATAATCATGAGGATGGAAACGGCTTGATACTGTAAGTAAATTACTTCAAGAATTGTTTGAAATGTAAATGTAAAATACATTATAACTGTACATTTTAGGTGAACTATTCCTGATTGAACTGCATTTCAGTTGATAACACTACCTTTAAACCCTTAAAAAGTGGCAACAACATCAGAGGCCTGCTTCAAAGGACTACGGTTTCCCATAGAGCCATATGATATGGTGTATTTTTAGCAGCTTTCAACCATAAAATTCCCTTGCAAAGCAGATGGTTGCTGTCTAAGAGACAGTCAACTTGACTAAGCGACTAAGTTAAAGTGCAATACTTGACTGCATACCATTAGTAGCATAATTTACACTACGTACACTAACATTAGTTTGACTTATTGTTAAATGCACTTAGAAATGTAACTGGAAAATGAATTTGACAGTACCTTCCATCTCTCTCATGCACTAACAGGCTGAAAACACAATCTCAAGAGTCAATTCCCCGGTCCAGAATAGTTTTCCGATCGAAAGCACCACAATGACTCTCTGTGCCTTTCCTGTTAGAGTCCCAATAAAACTTGCGCATGTGCCAGGCCCCCCTGCAAGGAAGCAAAAAAAAATGGCACCTGTTGCTTAAAGTGGCACAGGAGAGAAAAAAAAAAACTATACACTTCCAGCTGGGACCAAGTACCAACAGGAAGGGATAAAAACAAGACTAGGCTGTCAAAAGAGCAAATCAAGCCCTAGGTTGTCCTTATGTTTGTTACCAGCCCATGATGTGTGTGTGTGGGTCAGGAAACATGGGAGAGAGGGGAGGACGGGTTTCAAGGTAACCTTATCTGTGACTGGACTGTGTGGTTTATTCTTAGAGTCCCCGGCAGCAACGGCATTATGTTTTGCCTTTTTAGGCCAGGGGTGTTACCCCTGAAGAGGAGCTGAGCTGTCATCAGCCGAGTGTGTGCAGAAGGCAAACCGCACACATGAAAACGCATCTCAGAAATTTTAGCACCATTTTCTGCTAATTTACATAATGAAATTTTGCATGTTATATGCCAAAAGCATGACACGCCGCATACAGATCTCTTTAATGGAGTTTTTTAGCTAAGATTGGGAGGCTGTAGTAAAGCAAATGAATGCGTGTGAGAAATGGAGCCCGTGATAAACTTAGGTTAAGCTGTATACAGTGGCTTGTTAAATATTCATTCAAATCAAGCAAAACCTTTTATATAAACCGTGCAAATGGAACATTTAGAAAGCTGACCTTTAAAGAGCAAATTGCATTTTATTCTTTTAGCCGTACCTTCCCCATGTTTCAGGGAATAGGGAAAAGCTTGAGATGTCGGAACATGAGTGTGCTTTTAGGATTGTATGAAATTGCAGGTTTCTTTTCCTAACTTGAAATGTAAGTTGGGATGTGACTTATTTTTCAGAAATGGCCAATAGGCTTTATTTCTACTTAGCCTTTTTTTTTGGTAGTTAGTTTCTTTGCTTTTTCTAATATTTAATTGAACAAACCTATAGATATAACCACAGTAATAGCCAAAACATTACAACATTACCACTGAAAGTTTACATTTACATTTGTTTTATTCCTTTTATTGGAAGGACTGTACTCACAAAAACAAACTTGCATTTTTAGTCCCGTCTCTTTGGAGCATAGTATACAACAGAAGGTTTGCATTTCTCACCCACTCATCTGCATTGCTGTTGTAGTCAGTCAACCCTTTTGCAGGTCAAGATGAAACATTGAGGTCTGATGAAATCGGGTGCAACGAGGAGGAAAAATGACTGGCGTTGTGATGCGAATCACGGGTGTTTTTTTCATATGTGCATGTGTGTGTGCGCAGCCCACGCTGGGAGAAGGTTGACGCAGACACATTCTGTCCTGTTTAGTGCACCGCTATGTCACCTCAGGGTTCAATCCAAGCTTGTCGTCTCTGAACAGCTATCACATAAAAGACACTGCGATGACATCTGTGACCTCCTTATCTCACAATAGCAGGGTTTTATATCAGCCAGATTTACATCTAAATGCTGCATCTTTGAATAGCTTCTCAAGTCCCTGAAATGAGACAAGACTTTGCCAAGGGTCTGAATAAACTATCTGTATCTCTATCTACGGTGCAAAGGCGAGAAAATGAAAAAAAAAAAGCATTGTGTTTTGTAGACGGCTCAATCAGCAGTGCTCTGAATGGCATGCTAAAAGTGGAAGCTGGATAACTAGTCATTGCGTTAAATAAGCAAAACGGACAATTTAAGATTAGGAAAAGCTGTAGAAAAACAAATCAAGGTTCAGTTGTTTTTAAGGAAGGCAACTGAGAATAATTTAATCATTTTGGATCAGTTTCCTCGTAAAGATTGCAGTTTCCTCATTCATTAACTTTTCTTTTGTTTCACTAAATATAACAGACTCATAGAATCAACAACTTTTTTAATGATTGATTTTTTTTATCCACTAAAGAGAACTGCATTAATGCATTTAATGCACTTGCCCTGTCCCAGACCTACAAGGATGTAACGGTGGGTGTAAGGCAAAGCACGGAGAGAGTCGTCGTCGCAATTAAACATCTTTTAATTCTCACAAAACACACTAAGGATCAAAGAAACACACACTCTTACATTGATAATGACGGACGAAGACTGAATCACAGAGGGCAACTTAAGAAGGGAAGACAATCACAGATAATGGGCTGGACACACCTGACACCAATAAACCGGAGGGATGCAGCGACGAGGCGCAGCCAGAGGAGTGGAATCCCCAGGCGGAGGATGGTCGATGACTGACCAAGGCGGAGCCGGAGGGACGAGGGAGCCCGGTGGAGCTGGTGGGACGACGGGCAATGGTGAGGGCGAGGGAGCTAAGAGCCCAGGCGGAGCAGAAGGGTCGGAGGATTGAGGCAGATTCCAGGACTCGATAGCTGGAGGCGGAGACAGAGGATCTTCACGACCCTAGGCTTGAGGCTGGATAGCCCAAGGATGATAAGCGGTGACCACTTGCGGTGACTGAGGGTGAGCCATGGTGCTGGCAGGAGCGAGAAGCACAGGAGTGATGGGTCTGACAGGTATGAGAGGCGGCAGAAGAGGGAGGGTGGGAGGGACCACGGAGTCACAAGGGCTGGCTGGAACCAGCGGAGGAGTAGGAGATACAGGGCCGGGTAGTCCCTCTCCCAACCAGTCAATCAGATTCGCTTTAAATACTTCAGAAAGTTCTTGGTACCAGTCCAGGTCTTTAATGGACTCATCCTCAGTGGTGGAAAGGTGGCCGGGACTTTCCTTCACGCTCCCGATCTCCACCAATAATCCCTCGGGGATGAACGATGTTGCCAGCTCACGCACTTGATCAGGATCTCCGGCCTCGGGCTGTGTAGCGCTGGGTGATGCATTAGCTGGTGGCTCTAGCTCTCTGCCTGGCGTGGGCACGTGTGACATCTCCGTGGTAGCTGGTGGTCGGCTGGAACCAGAATGGGGTGTGGGGATGGGTCGGCGCGTTCGCTGCTCTGGGCTGTCCGCACGCTGTGAAGCGGGGCAGATGCGTCACCGCCGAATGGCGAGTCTGGAGCCGGAAAGTGTTTGTCGCGGGCAGCCGGCCACATTCCCGTGGCGTAGGGAAAGGAGGCAGACCCACCAAAAGCCGCTCAAGGATCTCCTCAGGCGTGATCCTCGATAAACTGTTTAGGTCCGTCATTCTGTAACGGTGGGTGTAAGGCAAAGCACGGAGAGTCGTCGTCGCAATTAAACATCTTTTAATTTTCACAAAACACACTAAGGAGCAAAGAAACACACACTCTTACATTGATAATGACGGACGAAGAACTTAAGCAACTTAAGAAGGGAAGACAATCACAGATAATGGGCTTAATGCATGTTTTGGGTGAACCATTTGGCGCACTGAACCATTGCCTTACGTATCCTAACTACTGTACAAGAGATGCAACAAGATTCCAGCGACAAACAATTTGGGTGACCACACTAGACGCAACGCGACACCACGCAACAGAATCAATCAAATATCACAATTACCTTTTATAATGTGTTGTGGAGTTGTGTTGTCTTTGTGTTGAATTTAAGCAATTCCAAAGCATAAGGAGTCATCTGCTCTGTATAGCTCTTGCTGTATTTTGCTTTCATATACCGATCTGATGGTGATAATCCAATTCAAGACGAACAAGCCTAATGATTCAATGCACCATTCATAAAGACCCATATACTTGAGTTTGACGTGTTCCTGGGTCAACATTTTTTGTTGACCCTGGAACAACATTTGAATCCAATACTTTAGTTTTCACCATATCTCTACACCTAAACCTAACCATACCACGAGTAATGCCTAAAATCATATTTAATGATAGATGACTGACACTGATGTACAAACACCAAACACTGATTGTTAACTACTGTAGTTCTTCAAATTATTATTGACTTATTACAATGTTGTTTCAGGAGCAACAAAGATGTTGACCCAGGGACCTGTAGAACTCAGCAAAATCAGGTTCTGCGTGTCGCCGTCACGGCTAGTTAGGACAATTAACATGCAATGATAATTTTTATCATGTGTTGTGTCATGTGTTGTTAGGACACAGGCGTGTTGAATTTAAGCTATTCAAAAGCATACAGAGTCATCTGCTCTGTATAGACCAATGGACCATTCATAAAGAAGCATTTTTTTTTTATTTATTTTTTTTTTATGTCACACAAAATAAACCTTTCATTCTGTCCATCCGATATACTGCATATCTTCATATTGCACAGCCCTCCGTTAAATTTGTATATAGCATGGTGTTTGAAGATTTAAGACACATTTATGTAGCCAAATTTACATGGAAATGTTTTAACAAAGACACGAAATTAGTAAAAATAATAATCAGGTGCAACGAGTATGATTTACCAGTTGTAAATCATACTCGATGCACTGCTTGGTTTGTAGTCTGGTAGAAATAACAGACTTGTTACAGTTATTAAGTTGGAAATTTGACTCTACTAGATGTGCTGCATGCTTTTGAAAAAGTAGTGCAGAAAACATACTGTCATTTACTTCTGGTATTTTTATGTCAGTGGACGCTGTTCTGATAAGAACATGTTTTCAAGGGGCTGTAATGACTTTGCAAAATCAGTAGTCCATGCAGAACTAAAAACTGCTGAGCGATATAATGCAATCACAAGATCTCTGTTCTTCCATGTGAAGATAAATGTTGGACCAGTAAGGTTTTGTGGACATGGCTACTGTACCTAGTGTGGTGATCAAAGCAAACATTTATATTTAAACTTTTGTACTAGACAGATTTGTTGCTGGGTAATTCTTCGGGAATGTGTCATGGGCAATATAGTATCAGTGATATAAGACTGATACCTAGTCAATATAGCCTATAAAGCTTACTGTGTTGATGCAGAGTTGTTATTTTATTTTATTTTTTTACATCATCATGGTCTTTGGTCTGTGAAATAATAATGAACAAAAAAAGAACAACCATAAAAGAGCTGATGAGTCTATAATGATGAAAAATCTGGCAAAGTAGCCAAATTCTTTCCATCCATGACTGATTTTAAAGAACTAATTTAGAAAAGAAATGGCTTTTTGTGAGCCATACAAATGCAGTTTCTGGAAAGAGAAGGCAATAAACCAGCAGGTTGTGAAACAAAAATGTGATCCATAAACATGTCTATAAAAACAAAGCATTCACTTTTATAGCATTCCCTGTTAGACAACCAAGTGTTTTACAGTTTGCAGTTGTCAGAAACCAACAACACGCTATCTCCAAATCATTTCATGTCACTTAGTAGGAAGAACTAGCATTACTAACCTGGCATGATACAGATTTGGGCCGTTTCATTGGAAAATAATCCTTCAGCGCAGGCAGAAACTTAAAGAAGCGTTCGTCTCCCTAATAGACGTCAGGTTTTGTTCTTTCTCACATGGTGAGATCTGGAGCTGTTGGTGAGAGGAAGCAGACCCAGCAGTAAAGGATCGGACAAAACTGCATCTTAATGGGTAATTTAAAAGAACTGCTGATGAAGTCATTAATACTTAAAGACAGTCTGTCTGGAGTGCAATAGCAAGCAGCACTAAATGACCATAATGGGAGGAGAGGTCAGGCCCTGATTCAAATGCTTTTGGAGAACAGGAATTTAAGGGAAAAAAAGAACAAAAATAGGCCTAATGGGCTCTGCCATTGTATTTCACAGGGAGGGGTGTTATAGATGTTATGAGTGCATCAAACCCCTGTTATGCCATGCCAAACCCAATCATAATTTAGTCCTGTCAGCTCTAACTGGCCATCTGGATGCTTGCTGTACTAGACAACAACAGAGCCATAAACAAGGAAGAAAATAGGTAACACAGAGCAAACTGAGCCTCTGGTTTAATGGGAGGATTGATGGGATGGTAATATATGAGTAAGGATGTCTTTGGGGGTCTGAGACCGTCTTATAGAGCTGTTCATAAACCTAAAAGCTGGAAAAGAATTAGCATTATTGAGTTGGCTGTGGGTTTGCTTCTAGGGTTTTGAATGGGTTTTTGGCACACAACCTCACTCGTACGAGTTGTCTACAACCCCAGTCATGAGTAGGTTTAGGGGCGGGTTAGCTGTAGGTCATTCATACAAAGTCATACGAATTGGCAATTCGTAAAATATGTACAATTTAGCAAAATACATGAATTCATACGACTTAGCCACCTTGTAAAATATATGTACTGTAAATTGCCAGTAGATCAGTCTGGTAGATTGGTAAAATATATGATATCAAGGATTTAACCATAATTTTACGAAGTTACAGTACAAGATTACTGCACATAGAGAAAAAACTAATGTCTTCTCAGCATCACCCTGGCACTATTTTGGGGAGTATTCACTGATCTGAATGTAGAAAAAAATTTAACCTGGTGAACTGTACCCAGGAAAGCGTACACTCTTTATGTTCAAAGTGCAAACAACATAGAAAGCCTTTCCACATGTTGCAGCTGACACAGACTGGCATATGCTGTTTACTATCTGTTGAAAGTTTGACTCTGTGTAATTTTTCCTATTTTCTTTTTCCTTGCACTGCATTTCCCACAATTCTTAGCAAGTTACAACTTCTAGTGTAGTACATTTCCATACAGGGAGGACTATGTTACCCAAATTGATATACGTATACGCTGCTAAAAAAAATAAAGGGGACACTTAAACAACACAATGTAACCCCAAGTCAGTTATACTTCTGTGAAATCAAACTGTCTACTTAGGAAGCAACACTGATTGACAATCAATTTCACATGCTGTTGTGCAAATGGAATAGACAACAGGTGGAAATTATAGGCGAGCAAGACACCCCCAATAAAGGAGTGGTTCTGCAGGTGGTGACCACAGACTTCAGTTCCTATGCTTTCTGGCTGATGCTGTCTGCAACACCGTGCAGGACGTTTGGCATTTGCCAGAGAACACCAAGATTGGCAAATGCCACTGGCACCCTGTGCTCTTCACAGATGAAAGCAGGTTCACACTGAGCACATGTGACAGAAGTGACAGAGTCTGGAGACGACGTGGAGGAGGTTCTGCTGCTTGCAACATCCTCCAGCATGACTGGTTTGGCAGTGGGTCATTAATGGTGTAGGGTTTGTTTTTTTTGGAGGGCTGGGCCACACAGCCCTCCATGTGCTCACCAGTGTGTCAGCAGTTCCTGCAAGACGAAGGCATTGATGCTATGGGCTGGCCTGCCCGTTCCCCTGACCTGCATCCAGTTGAGCACATCTGGGACATCATGTCTCGCTCCATGTAGTTGCACTACAGACTGTCCAGGAGTTGGCGGATGCTTTAGTTCAGGTCTGGGAAGAGATCCCTCAGGAGACCATCCACCTCCTCATCAGGAGCATGCCCAGGTGTTGTAGGGAGGTCATACAGGCACGTGGTGGAGGCCACACACACACTTATTGAGCCTCATTTTGACTAGTTTTAAGGACATTACATCAAAGTTGGATCAGCCAATTTTGAGTGTGACTGCAAATCCAGACCTCCATGGGTTAATAAATTTGATTTCCATTGACATTTTTTGTGTGATGTAAAGAACATAGTATTTAATAAGAATATTTCATTCATTCAGATCTAGGATGTTACTTTAATGTGCCCTTTTTTTGAGCAGTGTATTAGGCCGACCTTACTGCCTTCCTTTGGTATTTTGCGGTGAGTTGTGGGTGTTTGAATGAACACCCAACCATGTCCTTTGAGCTCTTTCCTTAGGATGCGTTAATAAGAAAACGTAACTTACTTAAATGTTGTGAGTCAGAAGCTCCAGGCTGTCCTTGCAGAGGTAGAAATTGCTCCACTTTATAGTCTCTGTACAACCAGCATAGGCTACTCTGTAGGTTTTAGGAGTCTGTCCTCTGTAAATGCGCTGAATACACTCTATTCTGGTTGAACTGTTCTGGAAGAGTGCTGTAAAAACAACTTGAATAAAGATTTGCATTTCAACGTGGGGACAACACGAGCGGCCTCTTAAAACACCAAGGAAGAAGTAGAACAACGTACTGACGAAATGCGCTCTGTAGAAGTTTGTCCAATTAGGGCTACTATAGAAACATGGCGGCACTAAATGGTGACTTCCATGTAAGGGTACCTGAGGTGTAGATAGAAATTGCTCGTTCTAAGGTTATAAAATCATAACGGCTTATTATGTAAGGTCTTTACACACCTAGTTTTGTATGTTATATTGCATTTCTGCCAATAGATTCTCTAAATATTGCACTCTGCACCTTTAAATATTAACAGTTGCAAAGTAAACACAATTCAGTAGAAGCCTTTATGATGTGTACGTTTAACTGGGCTACATAAAAAAAAAAATGTTTAATGAACGAGATGACTAATATGTAAGGCTGGTCAAACAAATAGTGACAAATAGTAATTAAAATATAGTGATTTAAAAGTAATGACTATATTTCATTAGAGTAATTAAAATATTACAGAAAAAAAAGGGAATGATGTTTAATTGATAGACGTGAGTCATGTGGATTACGTCTGGATTATTGTGATGCTTTTTGATCAGTTTGGACTCCCATTCATTACAGAGGTTCAGTGGCTGAACAAGTGATGTAATGCTACATTTCTCCAAATCTGTTCCAATAAACAAACAAACTGTTCTTCTACATCTTCGATGGCTTGAGGCTGAGTAAACTGTCAGCAAATGTATTATTTATTTATTTATTTTTTCATTTTTGGCTGATCTATTCCTTTAAACCTGCATCACCCACATAAGCACCATAGTTCAACATCTCATTTTAAAAGCAAACCCATTTATTATTTAAAAAAAAATATAAAATCGTACTTAGCTTAATGGAATTTATAAATATAGTGGCGCTAATTTTACCCATATCACTTTAATATGTTTAGGAAGACTGTTACAGGTTCAGCCACATTCCTCTTGGTCTAATCATAGAGCAGTTTGTAAGTGATCAGGTTGTAATGAATGACATTTAATAGGAAAAAGTAACCTTTTTATCTTTTCTCTGGGCTTCAATCTAGTAATGCTGGTCTCATCTACAGCACCAATCCATAAAAGCCCATCCTAAAAGCTAGCCGGATATTGATAGTGACTCAGCTGGGATTGTTCCTGCTGGCTAAATTGCAAACGTTCCATCATTGTAATGTCCACAATATTACTGGAGTTGTATAAAGATTTGGCGATGTGACATGCTCTTTGGCAACATATCCCTCTGAACTGAATGCAGCCCAATACTATTGGATGTGTTCATGTGTAATTAGAGTTGACAGGGCTGCAACATCCCATATTAAAGTGCTGAGACGGGCAACCCAACGCATCACTGGTTCCCACTGAAAGTACAGTCAGACTCCTGAAGCACAGCTGCTGTGGTCCTGTTTGCCGCACTTTTGCAGATACTGTACCATCAATTAAAAAAACCTGCATTGCAGGCGCTCTTCTGGCATTCACTCGTTTTCAAAGCTCTTCGCTAAAAGGCGCCACTAAGAGCTTCGCAATGAAAGTTCAGCCAATCTCTCTCAAGTTCACTGGCAGCTAGCAGAGCTCGCTGGCAGCTATCAAGAAGCAGATGTGGAGCCCTCGAGATAAAATAAAATAAAAAGTGCTTTAAAACACTAGGCTGTAAACGCACACTCAGACGTGTAGGATAATTGCAGAGGTTGTGGTATCATGACAGCATCATTCGGTGGTAATGTGTAATGTCTGGGCTGATGGGTCAACTGTGTTTGTAAGGCGAGTGCTTAACGAATATGAATCAAAAGTCGAGGGAACAGTGTTGTTTACAGTATAGCTTGACTGTTACAGAATAATTTACTTAACAATTCCCTCACTGCACTGTGTAAAAAGTTAGTAAATGAAGATTATTGTAATACATTTTAATAGAAAGCACAATTTAAAAAAAAAATAAATGTAAAACATTTTGTGGAGAAAATCGAAATCAGAATAAATGTATGTAGCTCATATTGTTCTGAACCCATGTGCAATTTTTTCCCCTTCAGGAACACAAAAGTTGAACAATTGTAGACAATTTCTGCTATAAAATTATATAAAAAACTGCTAAAAAAATAATTGTAAATAAAACTGAAGTACACACACACACACACATACACATTTAATAAATTTGTTGCCAATTGTAATTGCTTACCAGCCCTTTTCAAAAGAGAAGATGCTTACAGACTTACAAGATTTCATTTTAGGGTGAAAAATTCAACTTTTGAGAGTTGTTCACCTCCTCTTGACTGCTCTGTGTATTGCTTCACATAAACAGCAACTTGCATCACTTGCATACTTTGATCAAACAATCTGTGGCAGTGCAACAAACAAACTGGGGGCAGGAAATTATCATCAATATCTGATGGCCTTCTGGAATGCAGGTTATAAATGATTAAAACTGGCAGTGAGCTGCAGAAGCGCTGTGGATTCCCTAACACAGCAGCAGTCATTGGGTGATGTGTTTATCTGATGCCAAGACACTGACTGTGTGCTGAACACAATTCATCTGTTATGCATGTGTGAAAATAACTTTTAATTCTGCTCCTTGCATTGCTGTTTCAAACTTTATTGGATAACAGTGTTTTCAGAAAGGAGCATGTGGGATTCTGGCCCAGGAAGTATTCAATAGAAAATAATAGAATCAGCACATTTAAACTGGGATTTGACCGACCTGACAGGCAGCGTTTAATGCAGACTTGCTGAAATGTTATCCTACATCCACAAGGGGGCACTGAAACACCCAGAGGGGCCAATCACTAGCTTATTAAAAAATTAATTGAACAGCCCTTCTGGAGGCTGTTATTGAACACCTCATTATTGGAGCTTATGTAATCAGCTCTCGGTGTTACACTTATTAAGACATACCGACAGGTAGCGTAAAGCAGGACTGCTCCTGTTTGTTAACAGTAGCTTTGTGAACTAATATACTGTACCTTGCTGCAATCACGCATACCCAGATGCAGTGTGTTTAAAAAAAGAGAGTTACTTCAGGTAATATACAAGAATTAGAGTTCAAGGGAAGAACAAAAAAGTTGGTTCTGAGACAGACTATTTATTTGTCTATGTATTGAAAAAAAATTGCTATGAATATTCCAAAACGATCAATTAATAATAATGTTTTCTTTGTGTGTGTGTGTGGGGGGGGTTGATTTATGTAAATTATTATTATGTAACATCTGTTACATTAATTAATGTATATAATGATTTGTAAGTTTCTTTAGCCCATAGCTGAACCCATTGCAACTCAAAAACATCTATTTAGCATGGCAACCATCTGCCCGTGTGTCACAAGACTTTTATAATAATTCCATCTCTGTGAATAAATTATAGTGTTGCGATTAAAACTGCTTCAAAGTTACCAGACCTTTCTATATGAGGCGTAGTGGAACAATTGAGCATAAGGCGAAGGCAGCTGATACTGTAAATGCATTCATACCAAAAGCAACAGCCATAGTCTGTGAAATAACTGTTGTTTTATTTAAACGATAAAATGCATCTCTAACATGCACTGTTCAGCCTGTCAGCGAGAGTGTTTTTAAGATGCAATGCTACCTTTGATAGAATAATGTCCTGATATTTCCCTGTTAGGCAGGAGAAAATCCTGTGATGGCGTGCTGATGGAATAAGAGCGGATCAAATAAATTCAGGAGAACCCAAAGTTCAACCTTACTAAAGCACAAAGCAGGAAAGTGCATCTGTCCGGTATCCAATTTAAAGTGATAGAAGTCAGGGCTCTGCAGTAGCTCATGAATTTTTAAAGGATCGATATCTCCCCATACAGATGCTACAGATGTGCAGTCCTCCGTAATTTCTTATTCTTTAACGGTTCGCCCCAGTTTGCCCAATCTAGATTAAGATTTGAGAAAGCTATTAGATACAAACAGTGTGTGACACTTTCAGGCGGATAATTAAAATGTTGTGACTTGAATTAAATCAAATCAGAGATATGAATCGAAGACCGCTATGTCTCAAAGAGTTATAATGACTTTAAATGGAACGAAGAATAAAAATGCATGCAAGAAAAGCTAATTACTAGATTATTCATCTTTATATGAGGTTAATATATTTTATTTCCACTGGATTTGTTTATAACAGTTTGTTTGCTTGGACTTTTCAAATGTGGGAACCACTTGTGATAGCTGGAAAACTCATGTGGATAAGTCATGTTGGCATATAGCATTCACACAAAAATCTCTAATTCTTTCACTTTCCCAGGTACAAGTGAAATGAATCCAAGACTATGCTGGACCAGAGGACAAGAATGACAGGAAAGAGGGGTCCACAGATTTGCCTGAAGTCATTACCTCCGGAAATTGGAAAGTAAATACATGCTACTGCCACTCAAGATTGCTGGGAAAATTAAAGCATGTCATAAACATTGATAGAGAGACTGATTGTGTGTGTTTCTCCGTGTGTGGGCTTGCGTTTGTGTTTAGGCTATGTCTAGTGATTGCATCGCACCAGCATTAACTTTAAGTATAAAGGCTACTAGGCTATACTATACTAGCAAGTACACATGTGCTGAAGTGTGTTAAGTATACATTGCATATTATTATGGAATACTTGATTCGGATTGATCAATTGTGAAATATTTCTTAATATTTGCCATAACCTGTAAATGCGGTAGGCTATATCAATCCGCTCAAGTAACAGATATTGGAACTACTTTAATGTCTCGCGTCACATAGTGTCATAAAAACACTAATAAAAAAATTACTTTTAATAGCGTCGCGTTGTTCGTCTTGTTGCCACAGGCTCGGTAATTCCTGTGTAGTGGATGTTTTCTTAGCGGAAGCTATACTAATTATAAAGTTATTTCAACTTGGAGCATTTTATTGTTGATGTTTTGTTTGGACATGTAGGCTAATACCTAATTATCACGAAATAAATCCCTCCTTAAGCAACCAAACCGATACGGTACAAAAAATGGCCATTCAAAAGAACCCTTCAAGTGGGCTCTAACAAGAACATTTATTTTCTTTGTAGACTTTGAAACCCGAGGGCGCCGTTTAAATTCAGACCTGGAATTTCCTGAGGGCGAGTGAAGCAATTACAGCCTGTTATATATCTGCATCTTACCCAGTGACCCCCAGCCCCAACACCACACAGTCATTATTTCCATATCGTGTTGCTCTCACGCCCACTGAGAGAGGGAGCAGAGCTCATCCGGCGCATTGAGGGACGTCCAGGTCCTCATCTGCGCTCTGTACAGCATCAGCACCAGCCGCTGCGTGAGAAACAAACCGAGTCGCATCCCCGCGGAGAGCAGCACCGCGTGCGCTTCATTCAATCTGGAGCGTCAGATGGTGCAAGATGCACCGCTTCTTTGTCCTCCACTACACCCGGGCTGTGCAAGTTAACGCTGAAAGGGACGAATAGCCAAGTAGTTGAGGGACCCGTTTCAGCTGCACTGTAAGGTTCCTACAGGACGCGCGCTTGGATTATTGTCCTCGTATCACCATTCCCGTGGATTTCCTGCTGGACCGCTAAACACGCGCACCGCGGCTCCCAGAGAAATAAAGCGAGTAGCTGATGTTTAAAATGTGTTAATTCGGTTTCTTTCTCGCGAGGGAGGAGCAATAAGAGCGTAAACAACACTGGGTGGCTTTGTTTCTGAGACGCGGACCCGTGGAAGATCACACTGTCATGTCTTTCAGCGCCGGATTGGGGGCTACCGTTATTTCTCCACTAACTTAGGGAAGTGCCGTTCGTATCTCTTTGACTTTGTATAACAGCTCAATTCTACTTTTCAACACATGCAGTTTTCTTAATTTCTTCTTCCTACACGGTGGAGCGCTTGGGATGCTTTCATCGAAAGGGCGTATTTGATTCGCGTCTGTCATCTTTGGAGTGAAGAAAGACCAATTTAAACCCGTTGCCTCGGCGTTATCTTGTGGAGTTACAGCGACCCACGTGGAAACACGGACTCGAAGGAGGACAAGATGGGCTGTTGCAGTGGTAGATGCACGCTGGCATTTATATGTGGCATGCAATTGGTAAGTGATTTTTTTATTTTTTTTATTACTTTTTAAACCTGCAGTGATGGTGATAGTTTGTGGTTTCGAACCTGCAACCTCCCAGATGTTGAATTACCAAAATGCATTTCAAACTAATACGAAAACTGCTATATTGGTGAACAGGGACAGTCTGCTTGGATTGGAAAAAGCTTGGGTGAAAGTTCATGAAGGGTTTGAACCTGCATTCTTTTCAGGTTGCCCACCTAGATTTATAATGTGACTTGGTTTTTGGATGCCTGTGCCTTATCTGATGTGTTTTTTATACATTTGGGGAATTAGGTTTCACTCAAGGATGAGAAAGAGTCAGTCACTTATAATAGTGCAGAAACTGTAGTGTTATCCAGAAGTAAACCTGATAACTCGAACCCAAGTGTCCGCCCGACAAGTGGTCAGTGATACGGCACTAAGATGTACGTGGCCGTGAGTAATCTTAGTGGAAATAATATGGGGCTTTATGTGGAAACCCTGCCTCGTTATACTACACCGGAGGGATGATGGTGCTCATGAAGGCAGGGCTTGTGTCACTAGCCTGGAGCCACTATCATTTATGCCTATCTTCCCACCACCACAGGTCCTGACAGCCAGTTAGGAGTTTTAAGTTAAAGAAGCAAAGCCAAGTCTCATTGACCTAGTAAAGCTTCTGCTAGAGCTTGAGAGGGTTATAACCATCCGAATGTTTTCTTGTCTAGTCCCATTTGAAAAGATAGCGCTCTGAGAGAATTCACAGAGCTGAGTAATTTTACTCTTCCCAGACTGTCTCTGTGACACCTTTTGAATCACTCTTTCAGTTTCAGTAATGGATAGCGGCCAGCGACCGTCTCGCCATGCCAACCAGCTAGCATGGTGAATCAGGCGTGCGTGATGGATCACATGACAACTGGCAAGCGCGACTACACTAATCCAAATGGACGTTTGTAGGTTAATGTATCACGCAGGTCATTAACCCGAAGAATCGGTCGTAGTTGGTGATGTCACCACCTGGTGTCGATTAATCAGACCTTACTCAGTCTTCATGACTGGAAGCTGGTCTTTGAGCGGGATGATGTCATAAGCGAGTCATTTGAGCGGGCTGATATCATAAGCTTGCGAGTTACTCTTGGGTAGCTGTTGTCTTATAATGCGATTTGGTATAGTTTAGGATTAGGGTGGGTTTTGAGCGGTTTGATGTTAAAACTTTGAGGGGCGTTCACTTTTTTTTCTTTTTTTTTTGTTCTGAGCTCTCTTTTGTCCTCTCTGTGTCTCTGACCTTTTCTGATCCCCTTTTTCCAATGTTTGCTACTATTCTGAGAGAGAGTTCATGCCCGCAGTTGGATGTTAGAGTTGGAAAAACATTGTTGGATTGCAATGTTTTGTATTTGTTCCCTCTGTTCCTCTTGTCAGAAGTGTTCCTGCTCTTCATGAGGGCAAAGGTGGGTGATTGTACAGCTGTGACGTCTTTGATAAATGAAGAAGAAGAAAAAATCAGTTTGCCCTAATCTAATGCTTTTTGTTTATTTGTGGTTATTTGTATATTATTTGTTTGTCTATGGCCTCTCATAGAAAAAGAGAAAAATAGGGATTGGCTTTTTTTAAAGAAAGAAAGAAAGAAAGGCAGAAAGTAAGCAAAAAAAAAAAAAAAATGTGGTTTGCACTGTAGATACTGTATATAGATTTAAAATGTACAGATTAAATTAAGGGAATTAAGTCATTTGCTAGACCACTAGAGCTCTTGTATAAACCACAACAAAACAGAATTGCATGTTTTCAATTATGTAACTTAGAAATCAAATTTCTTTCTTTCTTTCTTTCCACTGTGCATTGGACCACAGCAAATTGTCTGATGTAGCAGTTTGGCTTTCTGTGTGCATTCGTCGTCCATTTTGCCCAGTGATGTAGTGGACCCATGTCACATTACGACATGAGTTGCTGTAAATAAAAAGTTTGTTACTCTTTTCTTCTGCTGGAATGGCTGTACAAAAACAAATCAAATGGAGCTAATGCACCCAGCTCTGCTAAATTACCAAGCAGAACGTTTTTTATTGCCTAAGGCTAAAACACAGATAAAATGTCCATAGTTAAAGCATTTTTAAGAGTTTTCTCTCTGGTGGTTTTTGTGTCTGGCAAGTATAAATGTCTGTGGTCCAACAGTCTGGCATGGAGGCCCAACATTCTGACATGGAAGCAAAGAAAAGGATATTGTATACTCAAGGGATGTGTTTATTTAGATTGCTCAAAGATGCATTCATAGAAAAGACATTTGGTACAATAGTTTAACACTATTATGGCTGATGAAAAACTCGATATCAAAGCGGTCCTCTTAGCTTCAGCCTCTGACAGCTTCCCTATGGACTGTCTGATGCATATTGTACGCAAAGATGAATACATCTGGTGAAATCGGCCTGTTCCAATTGGATACCCACAAGGGAGCTTCTGGGAATTAGGCGTGCACAAGTTTTGTTTACATGCTACCAGATTGCTGCTGATGTTGCAGGCTGACGGCATTGAAACTCAAAGTTATTGAAGAGTTTTGTTTTAGACAATCTGTTTCTTCTGTGATGTCCTTGAGGAAAGGTCTGGGCATGTGGTTCACTCAAATTTTACTCTCATTTCCTTATTATCTTTCAGTGTTTTTGCGGAAACTGAAGCATCATTATTTGAATGTTTTACCACTTTGTTGCAGGCCGGTCTGTTGTTGTGGCTGCATCGATTTCAGATTTATCTGCCCTGGACACCCTTATCAACAACAGTTGGTCATTTTACATGTTGGTCAGAAGGCTGTCTAAGTGGGCAGTTCTTGGCCAGAATAAACTACAATATGCAGATTTAGTGTCGATAGTCTTTATATAGTGATAAATATTGCAAAACTATATGCCGAGTAAGTTTCTTAATGTTTTGGTTGAGTTATTTATATGATATGCTGATCTATCAAACTAATCGCTATTATTCACATATATCAATGTTTAAAAAATAAATAAATAATGAACTATGAGGTGATTGTGCCTTAAATAAGGATAATTCAATGGCAGAAGAGTTGATTGACATCACAGAAAGTGGCTTTAGAAGTCAGTACATTGTTTGTTTTATTTCAATATCACTGCAGTTTATCACAGTCCACAAAAATCCATTAGGCATTCGAGTTTGTCCATCTGCCCTTATTCGTTTTGTGCGGTCTGCTCTCAGTTAGTATAATTTGGCAAGTTTATTGTAGAATAGCATGTGTTCATGTTTATGCATTATTTTTCTTTTAATTAATTATAGCAGAGTAGGATGTTAAATTGATGTTTAATAAGCTACTAAGAAGATGCTCTATGTATTTGTGATTTGACTGTAATCAGTATTTGCCATTTCAGATACATGGAATCCGGTTCGGATCATGTTCATCCATCTTATTATTTTCTTATTTGTTAATGCTGTTCATTCTGCACCTTTAACCGTCATATGAAACAAATCATTCTCATGTTCTCAAGATTTATTGTTAACCAAAATGTTACCTTAAAGGGATAGTTCACCCAAAAATGAAAATTAGATGTTTATTTGCTTACCCCCAGGGCATCCAAGATGTAGGTG
>JAUMHQ010000032.1:2093437-2113797 GCA_032361165.1 Enteromius paludinosus | reverse complement strand
CACAGTCTTCTGTAAATGACAACTGCTATGTTCATTAATACATTCAACAAAAAAAAACAACAAAATCTCTTAGGAGTCGTGCTTGTCTCTGCGTCTCGGTCTGATGACGGCTCACTCTGAGGTAAGACACCAGTTCAGTCTGTGTGACGCTGCTGTCAATCAACTATTGTGGGAGTGGCCTCTGTCGTTGTGACGCCACACCGAAATGCATTTGAGAATGGCTTGATTTCAGAAGGGGCAACTTATTCTTCTTTTAATTTAATAAAAATACTTGTGGATATTTATCATTGTAGGGTGGTTTTGTACACACACTCCCATCACACATTTCAGTCCAAACAGCTTGAAAAAGTGCATGCGGCACCGGATGACCCCTTTAAAGCGTATAACATTTCAGAATTTTGGATTTTTTTAAGAACTTTATTTATTTTATTTTAGGCTGTATCAATATTTTAGGTTCAGATATAGTTGAATGTGTATTTATACACACTACTTTTCAAAAAAATGTAAATACATTTTTATTTATACTGTATACTATATTAATGATTTTTTTTAAGAATAGAAGGTTCAAACAGCATTAATAAATGTAATTTTGAAATAGAACATTTTTCAACATTGTACATGTTGATTCTCACATAAGTTCTCACTTTTAATCAGATAAATGCATCATTGCTAAATAAAAAAATCAAAGAATATAAAATAAATAAAAAAACATTTGTAAAATGGTATTTAAAAAAAAGCAGTAATATTTCAGATATTAAATAATCATGTATAATTACTGGTATAATGTTAGTATAAGTGTTTAACTTATTTTGTCCATACAATTGTATTGTGTCATACTAGATACTCACACTAGAGTTAAGTTGTGAGTGTGTGTGTTTTAAATATTATTTATTTTTAGCGTAAAGAGTTTCAGGTTTAAGCCTATAATTTAAGAAAAATTTAATTGATTCAAAATATAAGTAATTGTTAAAATAGTATGAATAATCAACTGTATGGATAAAAAAATAAGGTGTGAAGAGCAAAATACTGTTTCAACAATGAATATAATGCCACTGTCACATTGAACAAAAGAATTCATTTTAACCAGGATGTCTGCTGCAAAAATAAGACATTATTCTATGCATGCATTACTGTTCAATTTCTCAGAAATTCCTTTGTGTAAGGTTCTGGGGTAACCCGACCATCAAGAAGTGAAAATCTGTTTTATTGTTATTGACCAACCGGAGGGAGAAATGTATTTATTTAGTGATAAAAACCGTGTAATACATGGCAGATGAGTCAGTCAGCACTGTTGTGGTGTGTGTTATTATTAGCTAAATATTTTATCTCCACACCTACTCCACAGCCTGTTAATCAGCAAATGTATTTGCACATAATTCTCCAAACACATCTTTATTTTGCATGAGCACAGTGAAAATGCTTTTACTGGCCCTGTGACTGAGAATCTAATGCCTCAGATGAAGGCGAAAGCACAGACGGTGTGCATGTCTTGTATTTGTATCTAATTTTTATACCAACCCCTGAGCTTGGCCTCACATATTCAAAATCAATAGTTTATTTTAAGGCATTGCCAAATATTTCTTTCTCCGCATGCAGACAAAACGAGCACAAATACAGTGGCCCCAAAATGTATTTGGACACTTAAACAACATTTAAAAATGGATGAGTGTTATTGTATTAGGTAACAAAATATCAGATTGGAGTTACTGAGCGTATCACTTCTCTAGATGGCTTTTGTGATGGACTTTGCCAGTAGGATACGTCTTTGTGCTTTTCAAAAAGCGGATGAAGGTGTGAAGTTTAACAGGTTCTGGTGTTTGTTACACGGTCACTCCATGGTCTCTAAAGCCTTCAGAACAGGTTTCTCTGACCTGTTATACTTCCTTTTAAATTCCATGAGCGGATTCCATCTCTTTGTGGCACCAGAGCTTTTGGGATTTTAAATAACTGGCACAAACGTGAAGAAACTGTCAGTCACAGAAACTTGGTTATTCTGCCATTTACCAGCGGTTCTCTGACAGAATCACTTAAATGAAAACTTTTCTCAAACACACCCAGTGAGAAGGGAAATAAATAAAGCATCAAACAATTATGAAGCCTGGAAATAAATATGACAGTTTAAAGTCAGCCAATTGGAGGACTTAACTGAACTTAACTTATGGGTACTTTTTTAACCCCCGAGCTATAGGGGTCTCTGTCCCAGGGACGGTTGAATCATTTCATGCTTTTGTGTCATTTATGTATCATCACATGCAGTAGATTTTCTGTCAAAGATCTATTTTTAATATTGCTTCAGCGGTCGTGCGGTAGGACCTGAAGGATATATGACATTTGGATTGAATTTTCATGCACCTCTAGAGTTCCTACTGTACCCTGACTAGTTCATATTTTACATATTTATTAGTAAAGCCATTGTGGCAGCTCTCACAGTGGGCCTTCTCCACATGCCGGCAGCTTTCACCCCGCTCAGTTGACATTTGAGTTCACTGCTGGGTCTATTCCCGTATCAGTCTCCATCATCTTTCTGGCCCTCGGGCAACAGCTCTTTCGCCAACCTCATTTATATGCAAACGAATATTAAAATAGATTATCATCATTAACACCGCTGTATCTTGATGAATTTTATTCAGTTGCTCTCCTCCTCCCACCCCTAGAGCCATCCATACTAAGGAAATTAACGTTCGCCACTTGGTGCCTTGAAAACCTCTGGGTGGGAAACATGAAGCTCTTCTTCACTGGACTGTATTAATGAGGCTTTCAAATATGGGTGTAAAAAGCCTTTAATATTCAGTTTCTGAAGTAATTCATGGCATGAAGTCAATGGCTTCTTCCAAATTTGCATACTGCTCAGACTGCGTAGTAAGTGAGGTTTAGAGTACGGTTGACATTAAACGAAAATCTGTTTTTTTCTAATGCAACGTATTGCTCATATTAGGAATGATTCATTCATGTTTTTCTTTTTTTATTTTTCTGGCATTTTCTGGAGACGTATGCCAGACTTCTCCTATGAGTATGTCCTCTTAAACTCCACCCCTTTTTTTGTTTATTTGCTTCTGTCCAATTAACATTCAATGGATAGAACCAACATTTTTTTTTTCTGTGAATTTATGTCACAATGCTGAAGGAAAGATTTATCAGTGCTTCACTTACCACTTACATTGCAACTTTAAAGCATGCATCTGTTTTAGTTAATATTATTATACATGTGACCCTGGACCACAGAACCAGTCATAATCAGTCGCTGGGGTATATTTTTAGCAATAGCTTAAAAACATTGTGTGAGTCAAAATTATTGATTTTTTGTTTATGCCAAAAATCATCAGGGTATTAAGTAAAGATCACGTTCCGATATTTAGTAAATTTCCTACTGCAAAACTTAATTTTTGATTGGTAATATGCATTGCATTGCTTTATTTGGATAATTTTAAATGAATTTTTTTGCACCTTTAGATTCCAAATTTTCACATAGTTTTATCTCTGCCAAATATATTGTAATATCATAACAACCAATATATCAATGGAAAGCTAAAGGATGTATTAACCAAATTGATGTATAAATTAAAAAAATAAAGGGACCCTTTTGACTGGTTTTGTGATCCAATGTCACATATTGAATAACAGTACCAACAACCCCCCTGTGTTACAGAAGCTAAGGGGTTTATGATATCTTTTTTTTCCGGTTGGATATTATTTGATTTCTTTTAATGCTAAAAATATTGTCTATGTTACAAAAAAATATGCATGCATCAGGCATTTTAAGAAGTGCATACACTATTTACAACTTCGAAAAAGTCATCTTCTATTGAAATGTTGAAATTTCATGTTTGAAGTGTTGCCAAAAAGCAAGTTGTTTTTATTTTTTTTTACATTAGCACACATGCAATTCAGGGCACAATTTTGAGAAACGGATCAAAATCTAGCTCTGCATTTTTTCGTTGTTTGTCTTTGAGCAAAATCGTTTTTGTGAAATTTAATATTAATGTCCGGCATTTCCTCCACAGTCTCTTTATCTTTGCTCTGTGGGTGTATAGCACAATTACTTTAGTGGAGTGCTTTTCTTTTGCTGTCATTCAGACCTTTGTAAAGATTCTGGTCAAAGAGCAAGAGGCCAAGAATATGAAACGGGCCATTGTGCGATGTAGATAATGAACAGCATTTTTCAAGCTTTGCTACACATTCTGACAGCTGCTGTGGAATCCCTCCACTGTATGAACGGCATGCTTAAATACATTATTGTCTCTGTCACACGCTAAGGCTGAAACTGGAACTTATCATCATTGTCTATTACAAAAAACACACTTGCTCGTCAAATGTCCAACCTGCATTATTCAGCATGGAATTCCAAGATTTGTACAAATGGCAAGTCAGGTAATGAACACATTCAGACAGCTCTGTATAAGTAAATAACCTCATGAATTTTCAATAACCTCTGACTGGCTGCATGTAAATGTTGGCATTCATTGCACTGGTTTGGAGGCTCTCTGTGCAGTGCTTGATGTGCTTCTATATTTGCACCATCACCTTCGATGAAATAATGAAGCCAGTGAATTGGAGTTGTCTGTTTATTTCTCCTGAGATGGACTATGAACAAAATTGACTATCCAAAGCATGTTTGTTTAGTGTAAGAATAGATATTTGTGATGTTTACATCAGATTTTGTTAAACATTGAGATTGATTGATTGATTCATAATTCATTTTCATTTAAAATGATGGAAGATGAGCTGTTTCTCAAACTCCACCAGACACTGTATGCCCATTAAGTCATCATTAAGTCATCATACTTACATACTTTTATCTGGAACCATTGAACTATGTTGGATTCATCTTGTCTTGTCTTCATGTACACCTCCGCAGGCTGTGCCCTCAGCTAAAGACGAACAAAGGAAGTGCATAATGATATACATCCACTCAAACTGATAACTTCCTGTCGTTGTAGTCAGTAGTTAAGGTCTGCAGCTTTTAACTACTGTACCATCACCTGTTCAGTCTTCCACTGTCCAAACGAGTGATCCTACCTTCCTTCTTGCCTTCTTTCCATCATCTTCCCCTTTTGCTGCATTTATCCGTGAAATAATCTTACCTTTTCTTCCTCCATGCTCTTTTTCCTACATTTCTTTAACCAGTTGTTCCCCACTTGATTCAGTTATTGTAAAATATTGCCTTTATCATTTTCATAGATTTCCTTTTTTAACTTTTATAGATTTTAACTTTTTCCTCCTTCCTTCTATGCATCAAAGAACCTAGGTTCACGTTTTCCACTAAAGAAAAAAAAGACATTAGGCAGCGTAAGGTTTCAACATTGATAATAATAAATCATTTATTGTGCACCAAATCAGCATATAAGAATATGTAATGGTGCTGAAAATTCAGTTTTCCGTCACAGAAATAAATCACATTTTTAAATATAAAATAGAAAGCAGTGTGAAATAATTTTTCTTCACTTCTTTCTTCCTTCGGATTTTAATCAGTTATTAAAAATGTTTTCTTTTCCTTTAGAGTTCCTATTTTAATGCTGTTATTGTAAAATGATTTCATGGTCAGTGATGTACAATGCGTTTATCATCTTTGATATGCATACAATTTTGCAAATATTTCATTAATACAGTACGCCCACTGAATTTTTGCATGTCTGTTGTACATAACACGCAGGGGAAACAGCAGGGGTCCTTGAATGTGTCTCATTGTTTTGTGATTTCTTCACATTGCTGTACAAAGGTGGTTTTATATGCTCTTTGATCACTAATAATTATTTATTTACAGTAGTTGGCTCTATTTAAGAATATCTTTGAGGCGATAAAACGAAATAGACCATTAGGAATCATAAATGTATCTTATTCTGTAGTTGCATGCCGTTCATTCAAGTTATGCTTTATCTAGATCCAAAAGCAGTTCTCACCACTATTACTGCCTGAAACAAAGAATGCTTGAACATGATGTTCGTAAAACAATGTAATGCATTGTTTTAGCTGGCTGGTTAATGATTTTTCATGCATGTGAAAGGACGTTTAGTGCACCGCACACCCATCAAGCATGTTGCAATGTTTGCTAATGCAAATACTTGTATTTTGCACTCACATTAACAGTTTAACACTTACTTTTTAAACGTCTCCGCACCTTAAAACCCCCCGTCTGTTTAATCTTCTCTGACTGAATGTGTCATAGTTTAATTAATCATTCAATTCTGCTGTTATTTTTGCAGTCTCATCTCTGCAGAGCAACATTAAAATCACTGGCGGCAGCAGCAGATGGAATTGGATTACTGACGGACAATGGAGGCAGGCCAAAATGCGCCTTCCCTTTGCCGTGCTGCATGGGAGCCTTCTTTATTAGCCCGTGCTCATTCTCTAGTTAATGCTCTGTGGCGGTAACACTGGGGAACGCTATAACTTGGCCAGCTTCGTTTGAATGCGCCGTGAAGCTCTCTATTCAACCTGCCCCTGCTGATTGATTAGCTTTTGTCTCTCTGATTAAAGGCTGCTCGTGTCCCTGCGCACCGAAAGAAATGTATAAATGGGGGGAAAGGGAGAGAGAAGCAGAGCGGGAAAGAGGCGAGCGAAAGCACAAGGTTGGGAGAATGAGATTCGGCTTTGTCACAGGGAGAATGAACTTTAATCTCAATCACGGACTGAAAGCGTGCGCTATAGCGGCTAATCGCTAATGGGATGCTTCTGCTGCCAAGTAATAATCATGAAAAACATTATGCGCACATAAGGAAGGGAAAATATCATTACAGGAATTGGTTATGCTGACCTTTGGATTCGATATTCGTTACAGAATCTGTTTAGTGATGCTTTTAGCTTGACACTCTCAGTCCTCATTGTCAATTTACCACAGTTAAGGGGTGTTGTTACCAAAAAAAACAAGACAAAAATCCTCCTCGACCATGATGTAATGGCAGAGCATACGGTCTCGAGTGGCTTATTGCTTCTGTAAAATGTTGCAGACTGCTATATGTACAATAAATAATTGTGAGTATTAATATTAATAATAGCACTAAACAATTCCTCTGCCAAGTATACTGTTCATTATGCTAACTGTAGGCTGTTTACCACTTTAATAGCTTGAAGCAATGTTCACATTGCTCAAACTGACAAAACATGGTGCCAGCGAGGTCAATGGTTCCATTTGCTCATACTGGTCTAAGGATTAAATGAATGCACGGCAAGTTATAAAAGTGTTTACCAAATTTGTACATGTAAATGTTGTATTTATTGGAGAATTGAGTTGAGTACTATCATTCAAAGTGTAAGTTAGTATACTTTTTAGGAAATTAATTCATTTTTATTCAGCAAAGAGACATTAAATTGATCAAAATATTTACATTGTTATAAAGAAAAGATATTTTATATGAAATATATGTATTTTTAATGATTGTCAAAGATTCATGGAAATTGAAGTTATGGCAATTTTTCTTTCGAATTCTTTTAAAACTAATCTTACCAACTTTTGAAATGATATGTCTTTTAAGCCCTTTCTACTTCTAAATCCTGATCCTCTCATATTTCTAGATCTTATTACTCACGTGTAAAAATTACTGTCATTTATCAAGCACAGCCCCACAATGCTGTTTACATTACTCTTTATATAAAAGAGAGGCCCAGGGGCCACATTAATGATGATGTGGTCCCCCAGATGAGACCTGCAGCCCCCCCCCCCATTGGATGTGTATGTTAATGCTAGGGCTCTTTTGGGACTTCTGTCAATAAGCGCAGGTGTCCACAAAAGCCTAAGGAAAGAGAACTGTGAATTTGAGGGCCATTAAGATGTGTTTTAAAGCCATTGTCAGCACACCATCTTTCACTGAACAACATAATGTGGCATAATTAGCCATATTTGCATTTTGCAACCTCTTCGCAGGCAGGGCAGATTGTATTTTGCACTGGCATATGGGCTTCCTTCAACACCGCCGCACTGTGGTTTATTACTGGATTTCAGGGGTGGCTGTAGTTTTTTCTCAAGGCTTTGAAAAAGAAATGGAACCACTGAGTTGGGTCAATCAATCGATTATGGGCGAGCATTACTTCTGAGCACACAATATTATGCATGCCTCATCTGACTAAAAGAGCTTCTGATAATGAAGGTGTTATGGATTGAGTGTAGAGCTATCATGCTCTCCGGCTCATGTTTATGCTGTTTTTAATGGGTAATGGAAAACAATGCATTAAACAAGTACTCCTGCCAAAATTATTGTTTTGTTTGTCATCCTGAATGAACATAGTATTTTTAACTTGTATTTTCATTCTTCCGAAGAGTAAGAAGGAGAATGTTTGCACAGTAAATTTGTCACTCTTGTCCATGCTACAAATGAAAACTCCAAAATGACAAAATTAGACCATGTGACTTTAAATCTTTATATTATAAGTTTCCTGAAGCCCACCATGGGAGTAAATTTCAATTGTGAATCATTATTTACTAATAATCTTGCTTTCCAGTAAGCTGTTATCCACTGAACTCGAGAACCTGATTCATGAACCAATCATTCAGACCAGTTTTGCCAACAAGTTTGGTCAATTTATTATTTCTTAAAATTGCTTTGTTCATAAGTTGGACATTTCTACTTCTCCCATGAATTCTCTTGAACATATGAGAGCTACAGTAGATCTTATGCGTTGCAGCTTAAATTTCAGTTTGATCACACAAAGCTATTTTGCAACTTCTGAGGACTTAAAATATAGCACATTTTATTGAAGTGATACATTTTATGGCATTTTGTGTCTTTTTCATACATTGTAATTGCATAGAATAGATCAACCGGTAATTAGTTTACGTCTCAGAAATCGTTTTGCGATTGAGGGTGAGTACATTTTCATTTGTCAACTATTTCTTTAAGAAAACAGATGGTAATGCATTTGTCTTTTCATCTTTTTTTTTTAAATATGGAGGACAGTGAAAATAAACAAGATCTAGAGCAGTGGGAAATCACATGCCATGATTCATAAAACGCACTGAAACCGCACTGAGTTATTTGGCGCCATTAAAAGCTGAATGGGAAAGCAGAACATTATTGTGGTAAAAAAAAACAAAAAAAACAACTAGATGCCACTTGGAAGGGAAGCCATTTTTACTCTGACACAAAACTAATCTCATCTGCACCCTAGAGCTGTGACAATTTTTAATCTAGAGACTTGTGTGAAGTGCGCTGGTGTTGCTTAGTGTTGTCAGTATAATACCTTTCATTATGATCGATGACATAAATGTTTGGGACAGTCACGCTTACCAGATGCACGCTAGCAGAAGCTCAAAGGAAACACCCAGACAACAGAAGACACGTCCCTTGGGGAGATCCAGGGGTGGAGGGGGTCACAACCTGGTCAACACTGGGCAAAACTGAACAGGATGCATAGATTAATAGACTCCTGAGCTTTGTTCATGGCTGACAGATTTATAGCATGAAATACTGCTCAGTTACAAACAGTAGTGTTTCCTGTACTGTCATTAAACCTACATCGCCATGGTGAATTGTTTAATTTGATTGAGATTGACACTGCCATCTAAACTGAATGTGATAAGAGACAATGAATCAGTCTGACAAATCTCTCACTGATTGAATCACTTTGTCAGAGTGTTTACTGAATTCATCTCTGATTCACTTAATCACTTTATTTTTATTCATAATGTCATAGCAAGAACTGATTTGTTCAAGGTTTGTAGCATTATTACTCCTCATATGATAGTTTGACTCACAAGGCCTCCAGTATTTATGCTGTATTTATTGTGTGTTGTATTAACAAAAACGGTTGATATCATAAATTAATAAACCAAGATTTATTTTGTGTTTCCAAAATATGCAAAATTCTAATTTTGTAAGAAAGATTTTTCTGTAAAATTAAATATAATTATACACCTTTAGACCTAGTTTAGATGCACTGGTTCAAGATACACACATTAGCATTTTTTTATTTTATTTTTTTTTAATTTAGTGATTAAAAAGCTTAAATTAATAGCTAATTTTATGTTTGTTTGTTTGTTTGTTTGTTTGAGCAAAAGTTAATTTATTTGGTCCAAATAGGTAGGCTGTATTCATGAGCGGGTTTTCGCCTGCTGCAAAAACAGCACTGAATAGGAAACACTTAAATACTGCATTTCAGTGTGACTCTAAGTCATTTGATATTCATGCTGCTATTGACCCCTCTGAAGCCTCTATTGATGTTCACTTGAGTAGATGTTTGAAAATGCAACCGCTGAAAACACGAATGTCATTGTGACCTCGATAGCTTTATTTAACAACCTTCGTCCTGAATCTTCGCTCGTAACTGTCCGTCATTACACCACAAGGAGAAGCAAGTGATTCAATGGCTTGATTTTTGTTGGGTTTCCTTCCCAGAGAAGACCTTGAGCATCTGAGGTTGTAGCTTTTTGTGAATGCAGCTTGGGTGCTATTAGCATTAGCATTATGAGGCTGGCTGCTTCTAGGTCCTTTGGGGATGAAGCCATGACCCTGTCTTTGTCTGCTTTTGGAAGTGCCATAGCTTGTGGTATTGACATCAGTGTCATGTCCAATCAGTGGCAGAGATCGGAGCACCCAGAGCTGCGAGGCTGGACTTGCCAGCTTTAATTTCCAAGTCGTCTTTGGTTTTTGCAAAAAGGTGGGGGGTTTGACTTCGAAGAGCGGCACGTCTCGGTCCTAATTAATCGCCTGTGTGACAGGGGTATTCCTCTGGCTGCATGTAGAATGTGCTTTCACATGTGGCCCCGAGCTTTGTCGTCTCACCCTGCCTTCCAGCTGACATCAGAGCGCTGTCACAACAGCAACCCCTGAAGCTGGCTTAAAAGGAAATCTGTTTACGCTTTTATGCAAATAAATGCTTACATGTCAATGCATTGTCCTCATCTTTGCTTTGTAATTCAGTGTCTTTTTCCTCTGTGTTTGGTTTCTAGATCAGCATTCTGGAGAGACAGATATTTGATTTCCTTGGATACCAGTGGGCTCCGATCCTCACAAACTTCATCCATATCATCACAGTGATTCTAGGCCTCTTTGGGACAGTACAGTTCAGACCGCGATATGTGACCGGGGTGAGTTTCCACATATTTTCATATTCAGGTTGTGACATATATTGTCTTTCCCCCCTGCAGTTTATGCTGTCATTTTGTTTTATTAATACCACCGGTGTCTCACTTTGAATTCTAGCCAGACACAATGCAACATGACAATAAGCAACAAATATATGTTTTTGTCCTATTTTTTGCTACTGTACCATGATGAAATGCTCCATGTATGCACTTACCCATCAATTGTTTTTAGACATTGCCCATGGACTAAACTGTTGCGATGTTGCGTTTTCTCTTCAATTTGGTTTGCTGCATTTGTTAATAAGTCACATCACCACTTAACCCACCTTCATAGCATTCTAGGTGTGCGTCATTCTTCCTTCAGACAAATCCAGCCTCCTCCAAGCCTTTCCATGGGGATAAATGGGAGTGTGCTGTATACACTTCAGAAGATGTAGGTTGTGCAAGGAACAACAAGATGTAAGCTAAGGCACAAAATGCATCAGGAATAAGTGACAGTTTTATGCATGATCTCTATTGGTGCCCAGTCCATCAATCAAGTCATATCTAATATATGATATTAAGGGAGAACAGTTGCCGTTCATCACATTTAGCATGGATGAGATTAAACCGCTTGTTGTGACAGCGTTTCTGTACAGTTGAGTACAGCCGTCATTTAACACCCTGGTCAGTGTAACAGAGAGATATCAATGTACTGACTGACCGGGTCATTGCCTCAAATGTGACTCGGGCCATGTCACCCAGCTGAGATGAAGCAGATTGCCTTTTTAGTGTTATGTGTCTCCCTTTGGAATAAACAATGCTCAATTTTTCAGTCTATAGCAGTGGTCGGGCCAGAGAGAGATGGAAAGAGAGCCTCCTACAGAGATAAATTGCTAACATTCGAACATTACTCTTGCTTATATCCGTTTTGGGGATGCTGTCAGGCCAGATAAATTTTTATTCTAATTCAACTTGGCACGTTCCAGTGGTTGGCAAAGGGCCAAATGAGGTTCCACTACATGCCCACATCTTCTGTATCTAATGTCCTGACAACATGTCAGATTTCAAGATGGCAAAATTCCGAGTCTTAATGGTCTGGTGAGTTCCGTTTGCAAGCATGAGTTCTTAGGGGAAAGGTTAGGCCAAAACAGTCCTTGCTAAAGAAGCGTTCATAACCTCCTCCTGCTTGATCAACTCGGAATGCATGCTAGAGATATCAAGCAGGATTAAGAGACTTAATTGAAGTCAATCACTCTGTCTGGACCGCCTTCTGCTCTCATTCTTATACAGCAGTGCGTGGAAGGCAGGATATACTTCAACCATGCTGTAGTTGGAAGACAAAAGTGATGTGTTGATCTTCGGCCCTAGCCTAAGGCGCTCACTGTTTTTTTCGTATAGAACTTTAAGTCCGTGAATAAAGAACAGCTATGTTGCGACTGACACCGCCAAAGAGGATCAACCCTCTCATACTGTACAAGGTCAGCCTTAATAAATGGCTGCAAAGATGCTCAACTCAACCCAGCCAACCAGCTTGTTTGCACTTAAGACTTACAACTAGCAAAGCTTATTAACTACATTTGTCAATATTGAGGTGGTAGTGTCAATAGTTTTTAGGTAATTTAACGTTTCATTAGTAAAGCTGTTTTATTGATGTTTATTGACTGGAGGGGCTGGGTACCATTGACAGACACATCATTACATTTTTCCACAACAGTATATTAGAAATCAAGTTGGGTGTGCATGTGGGCATGTCCGGTTTTTGCTGAGTTCGACTTGTTCCTGGATCAACATATTTAGTTGACCCTGGAACAACATTTTCATCCAAGATTTTAGTTTTGACCATATCTATACACCTAAACCCAACCTTACCTGTGAGTAATGCCTAAAATCAGCAACAATCAGGTTCTGCGTCCATGTGTTGGTTGTAGAGAAACCAGTTGATGCCCAGATAGAGATCAAATATTTATTTACATTACATACATATGGTTATTTGTAATATTACAGATTAGGGCTTGGTGATACATTGATATATTGATCAATATAGTATGCGCATCTGGTCCGTAAAGCCGGTTCTTTGATTAATCAATCACCTGTTTTCAAATGAAGCGCCTGTTCATTCACAGAGCCGTAGATCACTGACAATCTACACAATATCACGTTCAGTTTCGTAGGCGATTTCATAGCTTATCTGTGTCAGTTTGGATTTCAGTCAAATTGGCCATGCACCACAGGCAGGTTGAATTTTAGTGATAGGAAAAGACGTTTACTAAATCTGTCTTGCTAAATGCCTTCGCACTTGAAAGCTTTAAAACATTTTTCAAAAGGTTTTATCAAGCCAATATTCAAAGTTTGACAATCTTTGATTTTGTAGCTTAAGTTATTTTATATATGTATATATATATATATATATATATAATTTTATTTAAATTTAAGCTTGTTTTAATTCTGTTTTCTGTGATATTTTCTGTACCATAGTTCAAATTAAGGAAATGAATAAAAACATTTTGAAAGTTGAAATCTGATTGGTGCAAATCCCTAAAATCGAGCTGGTAAAGAAAAGTAGAGTCTTTGCACATGCTCGTTTTATCAAAGCTAAGTCCATATTGATCTACCTATTAGAGCCATTTTGAGAAGCTACTCAAAATTCGTGCCCTCAACTGCTCATTTTCAAGCGCTAAAGGCCGTGTTTTTCCGCTCAAGTCCCATCAGGTAATTCAAATTGATTTTGCATTTCCCATCGCTCAGTATTTCATTTGCACTCACCTGTCTCACTTTGAATTGGATCAAATAAGTGTTATTTTATCTAAAGATCACTGCCTGCCTAACAGACCTCGGAGTTTTCACGTGGCGTACTTCTCACATTTTAATCAGTAAAAACATGCTACGAGATGCGAATGCTCATGAGCGAATACCCTCGTCTTTTGAACAAATTAATTTAACGTAATGTTGGTTTACCGCATTCCCTAATGATCCGAAACAGGATGGGACCTGTGTTTATTTAACCAAAATTTGCTTTATTTTTAAAGACACCCCCCTGCGCCGGCTGGAAATCTGCTGGGGAATCTGTTTCATTGTTTTATAATCACATCCCGCTATTTCGATAAGCGTTAGCTCATGAACCAGGGAGCGAGCCACCCTCACAAACTCCCACACAGGGTTCCTGCTTCCGCTGTGAAACGCATCGTCTGCCTGCACCGCTTCTTTGGCAGATTCCAGATTTGTGGAGGCTGAATGTTTTAAGGAACACAAATCGGAGAATTAATTACAAAGAAAATCTCCCACTTATGCTTTTACGGGCCAATTAATCACACATATGCAAATGTGTATTTTTTGGTTGGTTGTTGGGGGGTCTGAGATTGAAATATGTCTTACAAACACCCTCTTCCTGTCTCTTTTACAGTATGCAGTCTGGTTGGTGCTGTGGGTCGCCTGGAACGTCTTCATCATCTGTTTCTATTTGGAAGTGGGTGATCTTTCAAAGGTAACATCTGATTTTGTAATCCCTTGGCTTGGCTGTACAGTTAGTGTTTTCTGTTTATGCCTAAGCTTTTTAAGAGTGGCTATTTAATAAGAATGTTGCAAATTATGAACTTGCAAAAGCGGTAAGGTCAGGAAAGGCATTTATTGGTTCTTTTGTCAGTGTTTCAGTGTCACGGATGGGTTTAAAATCCTATTTAGAGCTGGAAGCAGTGCTTAGACGAAGAGTTTTAAGCTATGTGAGCCTGTTTGCGTAGTCATTCAACAGGTGACTAAAAAAGTGAGACTGATTAGTTTACCTATATATTTTGTGTATAATTTTTATGTTTACTATATGCTATAATTCTTTTTAGTTTTCACATTTTTGGAGCTTCAATTAGCTTATTTTATGATTTTTCTACATTTTCTTATAATAATCAAATTAGACTTCAAATAAATGTTTAACAAAGGTGGGTTCCATCATTTTAGATAAATGTAATCATGCTGATGTATATTCAAGTGTTCGTTTTTCTAACAAGTTATCTTTAAACTAGTTACTTGATGCTATAAAAACGTGGTATGGTGTCATGATTGTGAGCTTGTGATTGGGTCTGCGATAGTTAACTTGGGACTTTGATTCCGCGGGTTCACCTTACGATCTCTACTGCGCAGACTGGCTCCAAATGATGTCATTTTTGCAAGATGTCATCGGCCATACTGGAATGTTTTGGCTTCACTTTCTATAGTGGTAGGAAGTGAAGTCGCATAGTCCATTTTTTTGCAGTCTATGATTCAGATTAACATCTCGGGCCATCCTGTGACTGTTGCAATTTTATGATGGCATCAACTTCAAGAAATGCATTTTGTGACCTCGTAATCTAGTAATCTAGCAACTTCATAGCAATTCACAACAACAACATGACTTTTAAAATCTGAATCTGGTTTTAAAACAATAGATATTAAAGCAGACCAAGTTTGGACAGCCCTGCATTAGAAACTTATGGCGCTTTTCCACTGCATAGTACGGTACGGTACGGTTCAGTACAGCTCACTTTTGGGGGGTTTTACACTGGGAACAGTACCTGGTACCTGGTCCTTTTTTTAGTACCACCTCAGGCGAGGTTCCAAGCGAGCTGTACCGTTACCAAAACGTGACGTGTAAACTCTGCTGGTCACTGTTTGGCCGGAGAAAATTGTCATTACTGCATCACTGAACTTGCGACATAAGACACAACAGACCCGCTAGATTTAAATCATCGCAGTCAGCGAAGGATCAGACGCAACTGTTTTGTTTAAAGAAACACATCCAAAAATGGCTGTGTCGTGGTCTATTGAGGAAGTACAGACGTTCCTCTCGCGAATCCAGCGATAGCTTGATGGGGCGACGCGGAATGAAAAATACTCCATTGTTGTGTGTTTGTTTGTGGCGCGTTTGCGATGATGTCACGGCAGTAGAGGCGGTGCAACTATAACGACAAGTGAATAATCCCGCCCACTCTAAAGCGGTACTAAACTGCATTGGAAATGCAAACCGAGCCGAACTGAGTCGTGCCGAGCCGAGTCGTACCTGCCCTTGAATTTCTGCAACTGGCATCAATTTATCCAAAATAAAGGCTTGTTCTTTTCTAATTCTGTACTGTAATTCTAAATAGCGTTCTTAATATGTGGAGTCCACACCACATATCATTGGAATCACTTTCGGAAGGATTTTTTTTCCATCTGATGAATGATAAATCCATCCTGCTGTAACAAGCTTGAGAAGTCACACATGCACTTAGACTGAGCAGACAATATCGTTTGCTGGTGTGGACAGTAATTATGTTATCTTTATGGTAATCGTATTGTAAACAGGGCTTAAAGCGGGGGAAAAAAAGTTGCATGGTGTATTCCATCTTTTAGCAAACTAATAACAATGCTGTTAAAACTGCTCAGAACACCCCAGCAACCACATACAACAAAATGACAACCATTCAGAACACCCCAGCAACCATAAACAAAGCAATGCAATGACGACCATACAGAACTCCCCAGCAACTGCATAGCAACACAATGGCAACCAATCAAAACACCCCAGCCCCCACATACTGTAGCAATGGATTAACTGCCACTAAGAACACCTTAGCAACCAGATGTCACAATGCAGTGACAACCACTGAGAACACCTTAGCAACCAGAAATCGCAACACAATGACAGCCACCTTGAGCACCCTAGTCACAACATAACGTGGCATAGCAACTACATAGTGATTTGTTGCCATCTATCCACAACTATCTTAGCGGTGTGTTTTACACATGAAAAACACCCCTCACTTTTTGTAAACATCTAACAACTTACATGGAAGAGTTTTTTTTTTTTTTTTTCTATCTTCCCATCTCTGCTTCTTTCATTTCAGCATATAATTCATTAAAAAACAGTCCATCGTCTGCTCACATGTGTTGAAATAGCAAGGAACTATGTAATTAAAATGTCAAATACTATACCCAATTAAGTGGAAAACCAGCCATGAAACTTGATTACCAGATCCATGGAGCACTTTATATGTATTACATTTTTATTCCGATTCCACATCAGCAGACAAGACTCCTACTTTCATTCTGATTTCTGTTCAGTGTGTATCCAGGGCTTTCAGGGTCATGTGACAGCAGGCCAAAGATTAGCACTGCCTCAGTCAGTATGCAAAGCATATGTGTACTATACCATGGCTTTGTGTATTTGATTGCACCGTATTGGTCATAAGATTTGTGAAGCATTGCAGGGCGAGTGTGATGAGGTTATATAAGGTGGACAGAAGTGATATAGTGTATCGCTGATGAAAAAAAGGCAGAGGCAAATGTCTGCACTCCTTTCCTCGGGCTCAGATCTGTAATGGAGATTGATCCTTTAATCTTTAAATCACCTAGAAATGTCTGGCAGTCAATCTGGTCTTCTGGTTGATACGTCATTAACGTGCAATCTTATCAAGCATCTCAGATGACAGAATGAACATTTCACTTTAGATCTGGTGGTGCTTTGCAAGCTACGGTGTCAAAGATGTCAGACGGATGGCCGGCTCCAGCTTTCATTTCTCTCTTATAGCCTCTCATGTCATCAGGTTCTGATGTGTCACACATCACGGTTTTTATATTACCAAAGCTATGGCTTGCAAGATCAGGATAGCAAAGAGGATTATATTAGGTTGGATTCCTTGTTGTATGCCTCATTTTTTGACTTTTTATTGAGGAGGGTATGAGAGCATCACCTTGCGTTATGTAAATGGTATCTGCACCTTTTGTATTAGTTTAGAAAAATTCCCATGGTAAAGGTTGTTAGGAAAAGGGGTAAAAAGGCTTCATTTTAAAACAAAAATAGACTGTGAGAGAGATTCATCAAAAGAATTCTGGTGGAGTAATTTGTGGGATAGTTTATTAAATCCAATGACCATATCGCAAGGCCAGTGTCTGTTGTGAGAATAGTGTGTAGAATATAAAATAGATACTGAAAGTGAATGACGGTGATTTATTTCAATGACTGAAAACAATAAAAAAATATTAATAATAAAATTAGACAGTGACAATGCTTATCTAAACAACATTGAACTCTTTATGACATCCATCGAACAGACAAAATGTGCAAATTCTTCAATATGTCATCTTTTTGGGGATTTTTGGAAGGTGAAGAATTAAAATTTTTGGGTACACTGTCCCTTTATGACTATTTAAAGTGATCAGATTCGTTCCAGTGCTCGCCTTCACAGAACAAGCCTCAAAATGCCACCCATAAAGTGAAGCCCAGTTGATGTGGTGCAGCTTCGGTGCTGTTGGTCCGCTGGATTGGCAGTCCTGATGTGTGCTTCTGAAGCTCTTCGTCAGAGGGGCTGGCAGCCTGTCACAGCTACAGCTTTGTGGGAAAAATCGAGAGCCTCCACAACCCTCTTGAGAGCCTCTCCGTGAGTCTTCATTGCCGTTCAACGCCCTCTTCGTTTTTTAACTGGAGAATTCGCACAGCTTCACATCCCACAAGGGATCTTGTCAGTTGTTGTCAGCTGGAGAAGAAAGTCACTTCGGTCTCCTTGATGTCTTCACGGTCTCTTTCGGAATAGAGAGAACTTGAAGAGGCAAACAAATGGAGTTCGTGGATCTGCCTCGCAGAAGTCATCAATGCGGCTTTAATTAGTTAGAGAAGTTATAGGATATTATTTAGCATAATTTATTTCCTTGTGTCAGTGCAGCTCATGATTTATTAATGTGGGTGTAATGTGTTTAACCAGGGGAGAATCCGCTGAGACCCGCAGAGGCAATTAGATTTAGATCACACAGAAACAAATGAAGATAAATACTAAAGACATTTCCCAGTCTCTCAGTTTTTTTAGGTCACCCAGGACTCATATAATTCAAGACTTACTCTGTAACTTATATCAGTAGGACGTGAAGGTGCAGGAATAGACATGTTAGATCTGAGCTGCCTACAGTGACAGCGTTTTAAGAAATCATGATGCGTGACATGAAAACTGTTCCAAAAGGTACCTAAACTAATTGTGCTGCCTTAAAATTCTAGGGCAATCCCAGAATGTTGTTTAAAAAGCTCTGTGGGGGGGGATTCAAGATTGCTACCAAAATGATTATAAATATTAAAAAACGAATAATGGTCTTTGAGAAGTCAGATTTAAAACGCTGTTTTATATATAATATTGTGTGCTGTTTATTTTTCTGCATGATGTAGCATTGTGTCCTGCTTTGATTGTAGCTTAGCAACATGCTAATTAGCATGTTTTCATGCTAACTGTAGAATCAGAAGACTTTGGTCATATTAGAATCAGTTGTGTTTCCTGTGAGGAGTGCGATTTGTGCACCCAAAGAAGTTACTTGTGAGGCACTTTTTTTGTTGACCATTGCACAATTGCGTGCGATGCTCATGTGCATCTTGTTAGCAAAGGCGGTTCTGTAATCAGTATTACATCTTTATCATGCGCTTTCAGATTAAGCAGCATTTACAGAGCCGTAGTTCACTGACAAGCTACGCAAAAAAATAAAAATGCAGGAATATCATTAATATGATACATCGATATTATGAAATTACAATGCGATAATGTTTGCATAGCTTCTTTGATAGTCACATTGAATCAATGAAAGCAGTTCAGTACAGAAAAGGATCATGTGACACTGACTGTTGTATTTGCTCTAAATTCAATCTGATCACAGGCATATATTTAAAAATATATTAAAATTGTAATAGTATTTTTAGTACTGGTATTTTTGTTCAGACAAAGTAAATGCATTCGCTGTGAGCATACTGTAAGAGATTAATTTAAAAAATAAATAGAATTTAAAAATGTCAATATAATATTGCCTCAAACTTTTGAATGATAGTGTGGTTACTATTATTATTATTTCTATATACTGTATAATATTCATAAGTGAATGACATTTGAGTTAGTTGGCCCAATGTATGTGTGCAAGCATTACCTGTTTATCCACATCTAAATGTGAATATTCAGTGGGTTATTGTCTGTCACAAACCCCCCTCTCTATCTCCAAGTCCACATGTGCATGTTTGGAATGGGATTTGGGAGCCATTACTTGAGGATAGTGGTGCTGAGCAAAAGTGACAGCAGAGATTTTGAGGAGGTGGCCAAAGTAAATAGCACAGCAGCCTCCATCCAGTCCACTAGTTTATAAGCAAACACAGGCAGTCTGGTGAGAGGCAGGAGTTGCCTATTGCACCTCGCTTTGCAATCTTCAAGATGCTGCCTCATCCCTGAGGGTAGATTGCACACTTTCCTTGCTGCTTTTATATTGAGTTTAGTAAGCTCAGCCGTATATTATGAGCTACCTGCATATAGTCTGTACATTTAAAGCCGTATGTAAGAAATGTATTGTAATAATCATAAAATGTCTCTGTTATGTTCAACAGGCATTAAGAAAACATGTT
>JAUMHQ010000032.1:2052925-2071259 GCA_032361165.1 Enteromius paludinosus | reverse complement strand
TTTTAATCTAGATTAATTTCAAAATTAATCTAGATTAATCTAGATTAAAAAAAAATTATCTATGCCCACCCCTAATTTTTATGCAACAAACATATCAAACTTTGTGTTTGTCTGCTCTCCTGTCAATATTTTCACTATACCTTCTATTTATCCTAAAAAGAACTTTGAAAATTCTTGAGAGGGCATATCCATCAACAGGGGAAAACGAGGGAAAGTCCGGGTCTGTGAAGCCGGACAGACTGCTTTAATTAGCCCTTATATATTTTAGGTCACACCTGGGAGAGCTGCAGCCTGCCCTGGGCTATGAGAGGCTGTTGACAGCTTGATTGGAGCTATCTGTGGTGAAGACTGGATCTGGTACATGGTGTGAAAGGCAATGGATGATGCAGTACAGAGGTTTGTGTTTTTATATTAATCACTATATTGGGTGATCATAACATTTTTGGACCGTTTGTTTGTTTCACAAAATGTCAAAGCAGTACATTTGCTTTCAACCAACTGATCTCAAGTTAATTTTAAGAGATGTAGTCAGTCAGTTCCTTTGAAGTTCATACTAGAATAACCACAGGTATAATTCATCACAACAAAGCACTTGATCAGGTTTGAAAAGCAGAACATTTTCAAATATCTTTGGCCTTTGCTCTGAACTGTAAATCTTTTTTTCACCACTTGGCTCAATATTTTGGGTTAGAGAATGAAATTTATATCATATTTTTTATATAAATGAATGAATGAATTTGTTCTCTAATGCTGCAGTAACGATACTGTATATGCGAGAAGGTCAGAAGCTGCCCTCTTCCACAATGCCAGCTTGATATTTGTAAGGTTTTCTATCATGTTAGTTAAATTAGGCATACAACAAACAAACAATGTGAAGAATAGGGTTATGAGCTGTGGCAGCAGTGGTGGGGCTGACGCTCGGCTCGCGGTAACCTCCCAGTGGCAGCGGCCCTGCCGGCCCTCCCTGTGTTCCTGGCCGTCTCTCACATGGTGATTGGGTTTCAGAGCAGGGCTCAGAGCTGTGGGAACGAGTCATCACACTGGCGGCCTGCCTGGGAGACTGTGCTACGCTCCACCAGGGGGAAAGGCACATGACAAGGGGGGGTTTTGTGAGCCCAAACAATGTGCCGTCTTCACTGTTTAACCCAGGAAATTCACTACAGCTGGAGCCTCCAAACAGATGAGAAGGCCATGTGTGAAAGTGTGCCTGCCTGTGTGTACGCTCCTATTTTCTCAACCAACTTTGAATACTTTTGTAATCATTGTTTGAATAAACATTTTAAATGACGTTCAACATGTCCATTATATGATAGGATATAAAATTCATATTTTACCAATAAAGTGTCATTAAATAAAGGTTTGTTGTAGTGTAATTATTTTTGCTTTACATTAGATAAGGTTACTCTTAATGATTTACCACAGTTTTTGTTGTTGCTGTTAACAAGCATTTCCATAGACACAAGGTTAAAATATGATTGCTTGTTTTTTACAAACATATAAGTAGTACACATACGATTTAAAAAGTTTTAAAACAGGGTTTCGGGTATAGCCTACCTAAAAGTAAAAATCGTTTAGCAATGAGCAAAACTAGCCTAACATTACTCGATGGCGAACAAAAATCACGTGGGGTGAAACCAACTGTATTTATATTTTAATTAGTTAAAATTTTAATTAAACCTTTACTGAATCGTTCCTTGCTTTCGCGTTAATACAGTTTTAAACTAAACTAAATATAACATAAATAGTCAGTTAAATATCTGAAGGCTTAGCCAATTTTGGCACGCGTGAGATGAACTTCAAAAAGATGCTGACAGAAATGCCAAACAATTCGTACACCGAATAAACCTGCTTACACTTTGGCAAGCCACTCTGCATCCTCATCTTAGCCTCGCCAGAAACCCTTTACCTAGATTTCCTGCCTATCTGCGCTCTGTTGGGCTCCTTTCTTGCGCAAAGTGTTTCTCACGCTTCTGGGGCCCTCGGGTGCAGAACGCGAGTGCTGAAGCTGGGCAGAGTCAATTATCAGGGGAATGAAGTTTGAGACCTCCATTCGGTGGCTCGGGGCGTGTTTTCTTTTTTGGGTGGGTGTTCCCAAAGCAGGACGTGGGCGTGAATGTGAGACTGAGGCTCCAGCGGTTCGTGGGAAAGACGCTCAGAGGGTTTGGTGACTGTACCTGTGCGCACTGCATCATGAAGCGGCCTTGTGAGGACAGCACGTCCGACAGCGACATGGACGAAACTATTGATGTGGGCAGCGAGAACAACTACTCTGGGTAAGCGTGCATGGGAACCACAGCTTGATTGTTGTTCTGTTGCTGAGGATTAACTTTTAAATGTTTAAAGCTTATCTAAAGCTTTATTAAATATATACAATGCACACGGTAATTACGTTTATTATAGCTAAATGTGTTTTATAAACAAATATAATTAATAAGGTAGTATACGTTTTTGATATTTAAACTGAGAAATTAAATACGTAAACATTAGGCTGTGTGATGCTTAACAGGTCGATAGTCAGAAATGTTACTGAATCATGTATCAGAGAGATTAAAACTTTCATTTTCATTTTTCATGCAATAACTGTAGCCTACTGTTGTAATGTAGCCTATTTAAAGTTAGTAATTTATATACTTTCATGTGACCTAAAAAATGTGGTTAATCTGGTATCATTTGATTCATGTAATTTTATTTAATATGACTAAATTAAACTGACTATGTTAGATTTTACCAAGATCATTTTTCATGGGTTAGATCGAGTAGAAATTTTATTTTTAATTTGTAGCCTATTGCACGCTACCATTTTCTCTGTAATGCGTACATGTGACTAAACATTATTGTAATGTAGAGATTACAGCTATTATTGATCTTTAAAGCATTATATTAAGGAATTTTGTTTGTTAATAGCTTAACAACGTAATAAAGAAGTGTTTATAATTATAACCTAAAATATATTGTATGTGGTAACACAAAAATAACTGGTTCGGTTAGTCAAAAATCTCAAATATATTTTAATATGCTTGAATAAAAAAAAAAATGTTTGGGTAACATCTATAAACAAAACTGTGTACTGATAAGTTTTCATCCCTCTTTTCCTCTCAAAGTCAAAGCAATGGTTCGTTTATAAGATGTGGCTCACCTACTACAACATCTCAAGTCATGGCCAGAAAGAAGCGGAGAGGGGTAATTCCATACTTTTATTTATATATTTGTTCGAATGTTTTAGATCATTCATTTAAACCATTAATACACTACACTAGATTAATTATTTCATACATTGCAGATAATTGAGAAAAGGCGAAGGGACCGAATTAATAACAGTTTATCAGAGTTGCGTCGTCTGGTGCCAACAGCATTTGAGAAACAGGTGAGTTCATGTTTCTGCTTCAGTCCTTGCATGCCTTATATATATGCATTATGTAAGAATTAGTTCTAATAATTATAATAAATTAAAAGTAAGTGGAAGAGGATGTTGTCAAAGCTATCATATTAAAAACCCTTCCATATCCTCTTGCTTCTCCCAAGGGATCTGCCAAGTTAGAGAAGGCGGAAATATTGCAAATGACAGTGGATCACTTGAAGATGCTCCAGGCCACGGGAGGAAAAGGTAGTCTGCTTGTTATTGGCTCCCGTTTTGCACACCGCCTAACGCTGCAGTGAAATTTGAGCACGGAGTTCCCTTTTGACCAGATTAAAGTGGAAATCAATGTTAATGGTAGGATTGAACTCGTGGGAAAGTGCCGGCAGGACAAAAGAAGCACTTGACCCTGGGATTGTGTTTGCTTTCATAAATCCATGGGAGGGGAGTGGGGCCACATTCACAGGCTGCACTGTTGGGGGTTTGTTAGGGCTTTCGAATGAGTGTTAAAACTGAAGCGCTGGGGAGACAAAACAAACATAAAAACAGGTCAGGTCACAATCCCGGTCAGCTTAGCTTTAGCCTCTTGAACACTGTGAGGTTGCATTTGACTTGTCATGATTAAAGCTTCAAAACAAGTCACCTTTATTCATTTAGCGCTTGAATTGTTCACAGCAGCTTCATGGTGTAATAAGCAGGAAAATAACAAAATCAGTAAAGCAAACTTATGATATATTCAACTTCTGCTGAAAGCTGATATTGCTGAATATTAACTGTCTACATCAGGAGCCCAAATGGAGAAAAAAATAACTTGAGAGGGACGTGTGGCATTCACATTTGAATTGTTTTCTCTCTTTCGGTCTCTCAGGGTACTTTGATGCTCATTCTCTGGCCATGGACTTCATGAGCATCGGCTTTCGGGAGTGTCTAACTGAAGTGGCGAGGTATTTGAGCTCCGTTGAAGGTCTGGATTCTAGCGACCCCCTCCGCATCCGCTTGGTTTCTCACCTCAGCAGTTGCGCCTCGCAGAGGGAAGCGGCCGCCATGACCACATCAATGGCCCATCACCAGCAGGCCCTCCACCCGCATCATTGGGCAGCCGCTTTGCATCCCATCCCGGCGGCGTTCCTGCAACAAAGCGGACTTCCATCCTCAGAGAGTTCCTCTAGCAGGTTGTCTGAGGTTTCTCAGAGGGGTGCAGCACTGCTGACCTCCTCCTTCACCCACAGTGACTCCACGCTCAGAACGCCCTCTACTGGCAGCGTTTCTCCTTGCGTACCTCCGCTGTCCACCTCGCTGCTTTCGATATCGGCGACGGTTCACGCGGCGGCGGCCGCTGCAGCAGCGCAAACCTTCCCTCTAACGTTTCCCGCAGGATTCCCTCTGTTCAGCCCCAGCATAACGGCATCTTCGGTGGCTTCTTCCTCCGTGAGCCCTTCCGTTTCCACATCCACCACATCCCAACAGAGCAGCGGAAGCAGCAGTAAACCATACCGACCGTGGGGGACTGAAGTGGGAGCATTTTAAGTGCTGGATTTGCTCTTGTTGCATCTGGACGTCCTCCACACTTTGTACATAAAGGAAAGAAAACAAGCTGCTGTGCCTGCTTTGGTCAGCACTTTGGGCTTTTTCTTTACACTTGTGCACATATGCAACAATCAAACGTAAGCCAACTTTCTGGGAGGGAAAGAAAGACTGAGTTTACACTTCAAGCTGCGTGGACACCCATAACAATGAAGAGCGGTTCTCGTTTTTAAGTTCATGTGAAGGGTTGTACTGTGGGACAGTGCCTGCAAAAACACTGCTAAAATGCAGCATTTGAGATTTATGCTTTGATATTTTTACATAGAAAAGCATATGTGATTTTCACGAACACACAGTATAGCTTTAGAGTAAACCAGAACAGCTTGCTCAATTCCAAACCAAAGGTTTTGCAGATAATCACTAGTGAGGTGTTAAACAGTTTTGTAATCCTACGATTAAACAATCCAGTTTGTAAATCTGTATATGTGTAAGATTGTAACTAGAGTTTATATTGAAATTAGACGAGTTGGTATGATGCACTTCAATCACTACTGCTTTTTTGGGGGGACAGGATCTTCTCCGCTTTACACAATAGGCCTACTGAATTTTTTTTAAATAACATTCACTAATAGTCATATGTGAGATTTTCTACTACTGTAACTTTGTTACCTTTTTAATAACCCTACCACGCTCTGTAAGATGTAACCTTTTTCTATGCAAAAAAGAAAAAAAAAACAAGATGTCCCTGAAGAAACTGTGTTTTTTCATTCTGACACATATGCCATAAAACCATCATTCCATTTGCTTTCACCACAACAGATCGAGGAATGTTATGAGAGAGAGTAATTGTTTTCCCATAGCATTATTTGAGTTCTTGAAATTGTATGGTGGAAAAACATATTTGCGTTCTTTTATGTGTTTTTCTAATAATGCAAAAGAAGCCAATGAAGTGGAACAAACAACTGCAATTATAAGTGCCACTTCAACAGTTATAAATCTGTCGACAAACTTTAAAGTAAGCTGCAAGCACATTTATTGAATTAAACCCACACACAACAACATTCAACATACATAATCAGCAGCAATTTTAAATGTTCGTTTTTGTTTGTAAAACGTTCAATGTCAAATTTCATGCTGCAGTGATTTCTGTTATCACTGTCAAACATTTCAGATAACCTGAAATATATTTAATGTGGTAACATCTATGGTTTTGTTAGTTAAAGTAAAGTAAATACAAACATAACTTTAACATAAGATAAAACAAAATCCATTTAAATATGTTCACTTTTGTTTAAAAAATCAGTCAATGCCAAATTTGTTGACGCTGCTACCATTTCTCATTTGATGTTTACTGTTATTCAAAGACAAGGTCCCTCAAGGTCCCCCTTGGTCCCTGAGGGACAACTCGAGTCAAAACTTATGTAGCTATTCTGGCGGGCGTGAACAAACCGCCGGTCGGACTGCAGTAGTGTGCGCCACATGAAAGCACAACAACACCAGTCACTCCTCCCCAAGATGGGTCTTTATGCCGGCCTAATCCACTCCCTTTATGCCAGGGTCTGTTAGACAGATTTACATTAGTAAATCACTGTCACGCCATTAAATTCCTTAAGAGAAAAAGTATCAGCATTTCCAAGTGAATGGGGATTAAGGCAAACAGCGCCTGCTACCCACCGGCAATCATGGGAAAAGTGCGGGGCCATAAATCCGCCCGTTATCTGCTTTAGAGCGGCTGGTTCTCACGCCAGGCCCCTGCCTTTGAAGTGGCCGTCATATATCAAGGGCGCACATGATCTCCCCAAAACATCACAGAGGAAAAGAGTCAGCGGTGTGAACGTGGTCAGAAAGCCTGTCAGCTTCATTAGTTTCCACACATGAAAATGGTTTAGCTACTACAAAATGTGTTTCATGCTCCAGACTGCAGGATAAAAGCAGCATAGATATGATCATAGCTCACGTAGATCATATTTTAGGCTCTAGGGCACTGGATCAGTCATTTTGACTTTTTAACCTGAACTGTTTGGTATTAGGCTATCTGTGACAGTTCATATAATGAAGAGGAATTATTTAGCATGTGAATTTTAAGAGAAAACATTTGATAGATAGATGGATAGACAGACGGACGGACGGACAGACAGACAGACAGACAGACAGACAGACAGATAGACAGATAGATAGATAGATAGATAGATAGATAGATAGATAGATAGAAATGGTACATTAACACCATGCTATATATTAAATGGTATTTCTATCTCTTTACCACCACAGAAGCCTACGTTTTCTATGGGAATTATTAAGCATTATTAAATGCTTTTTAAAAATAATTTAAGAGAACAATTTTCCCATTATAATGAAGTGTGGAGTCTGAAAAGACAACAGGGTCTTTACTAGAGAAATGCTGCCATCTGCTGATCGTGTTAAGCCGCAGGTTGTTCTTCATTTAGTCACTCGTTTTTCAGACTAAGAACAATTGTTTTTATATATATATAGTTTCTGTGATACACATACGCATAGAGCAAAATGGGTAAAATAGCATGACATTATATATTAAACTATCTTAAAGTTTGACGTCATCCTCATCTGACCAATCACAGCTTCACGTTTTTTTCACGCAGTCAAAACACGGAAGTACACATCTGGTATAACGTTACACATGTTTTGTAATGTAAATGCCTATCAAACGCGTTGATTTCCTGATGTTCCGTTACATTGTTTATTGGGAATTTATCGACAAATACTTGACGTTTTACCACAAAGTAAGTAATTTACAGTGAATGCATTTTTTTTGTGGACTTTAGAGTCAGTGGGGCAATGACCTAGTCCTAGGCGTTATTTGTGCACCGTGTTGTTAGGGAGGATGAAGTCGTTTAAGTCTCCAGGTCGTCATGGATATGCGGTTGAGATTTCACCTTTTCTGTCTTCTACGATCGCTTGTGCGTCATCGCAGTATTATGGAATAGCAGGTAATATTTGTAATATTGTATGAACATATATAAATTAAATTGGCATACATGCCAGTGAAAACTCTTCATGTCTTCTAGGATGTGGGACACTTTTTGTGCTGGAGCAGAGAGAGACAGATGTTTCACTTGTGAAGAGGTAATTTGTTTAACTTTTTATTTTTACCATTATAAAGTAATACAGTGTTTTTACACACACTATGGGTGTGTGTGTGTGTGTGACCCTGGACCACAAAACCAGTCATAAGGGTACATTTTTGAAAGTGAGATTTAATTATATCGTTCTTTAGGGTAGGACCATATTTGACCGAGATGCAATTTGAACATGTGGAATCTAAAGGTGCAAAAAAATCAGGCAACACTTTAGAAAAGGTAACTCTAGTTAACTATTAACTTCTGCAACCCTCAACAAATTCTTATTTTGCTGCTTATTAATAGTTAGTAAGGTAGATGTTAAGTTTGGTTATTGGGTAGGATTAGGGATGTAGAATATGGTCATGTACAGTAAGGCATTAATATGTGCAGAATAAGCACTATTAAGCAGTAATGTGCATGCTAATAACCAACTAATAGGTGTAACTGTAAAATAAATTGTTACCAAAAATGAAATATTGAGAAAATCAATCCTTGTCCAAATTAATTTCTTAGCAATCCATATTACTAATCAGAAATTATATTTTGATATATTTACAGTAGAAAATGTAAATAAAATCTTAATGCAACTTGATCTTGATTTAAAGAAAAATCTATAATTATGACTAAATACAATGTATTTTTGGCTGTTTGTACCTCTGCTACATAACACTTTTTTTGTGGTCCCAGGTCACAAATAATTGTATTTATGTATTTATTAGCCATAAGTAAATAGATTATAGGAGAGATTTATGTTTTTTAAGGCCACCATAAATGCAGGTATGTAGAGTCAAGCAAAGTGGAGATGATCATTAAATCGAGGTATTAAAATGAGTATCTTTCTCATGCACAGTTTTGACTGGAATGATGGGCTCTTTGATGTGACATGGAGCGAGAACAATGAACATGTGCTGGTGACGGGAGGAGGTGATGGATCTTTGCAGATCTGGGACACTGCCAACCCGCAAGGTCTTCTGCAGGTGCTGAAAGGGCACACGCAAGAGGTGAGTCCACGCTCTCAATAGTTCAAGCTCACCCTGCATTTAGCACTTTATAACTTCAGAACTTCTGGCTTTTGTGTAGGTGTATTCAGTAGATTGGAGTCAGACACAGGGGGAGAACCTGGTGGTATCGGGATCATGGGACCACACAGCCAAAGTGGTAAGTGGAGTTTGTTTCAGAAGGTGAATATATGGATACATTGTTAAAAAAAAGACTTCCTTCTTCAATTCTTAACCAATGCTAAAAAGCAAAGTGAACAGACACCATGAACAGACATGGTGTTAATGTTTTTACTTGTTGATATAAAGTGAGCTTCATGGCTGTCTTGTTTTGCACACAGTGGGATCCGGAGCGATGTCAGTTAGTGAGCTCCTTGCAGGGTCACGAGGGTGTCATCTACAGCACCATCTGGTCTCCTCATATCTCAGCATGCTTTGCTTCAGCCTCAGGTAAGAGAACGAGCTGTATCCGTCCTCCCATGAGGTTTGGAAGGATTGCTTCTTTACTTCTGAAAATTTCTGTGTTGGGATGCAGATATTACAGTAGACTACAAATATTATAGGGTGGTCAGAGAGATGGTAGCATGTGACAGACCAAAATAATCAGAATCAGACAAAGCCTGACAAAGTATATTAACGTAAAAAAAATTTGTCTTTCGTTTGTTTGTTTGTTCTTGTGATTTTTCTTAGTTTGGTTTTTAATGCATCATTTTAGTTTTAGTTATTTTGGTATATCGAGTTACACTTACTGAAAATGAGAAATATTGCTTTGGCAACTAATTGAGATAAAATAAGATTAAGATTTCAGTTTATTTTATTTAATGTCTTTATTTTGCTGTAATATTTGGCTCATTAAAATTGCATCACAGGCAAATTTTACTTACTTATTACTACTTAATGATTACACTAAATGCAGAAATACACTTTGTGTTGAGAAATGTAGCACCATTTTAGAGTGTCATTCCCCTCAATATACCTGGCAGAAAAGAAGAAATGATAAAAGACAAATAATCATTTAGATGAAGATTGAGATCGTATCACATTTTCATTTGGACTGTACAATACAATCATTCACCTCATGAGGTCAGCAGTGAGCTATTACCATTCTTTGGAGCTTGCAGATGCCCTTTAATTAAACATTTTTGTTAATTACATGAAATGTAATAAACTTTGTTTAGTTTTAATTGTGGGTTGTTAACTGTATGCTAATTTAATGCAATTAATTAGCATACATGTCCTCTGATATGTGCATGAATACATTTTTAAAGTAAAAAAATAACGCCTATATATATATATATATATATATATATGTTTGTGGGGGGGGGGGATTTTTTTTCTGTGCTGGGAAACTTTTCAAAAGTGCATTCATGGTAGAAATGTCTGCATAATCATGATTGCATAACAATTGGTGTTTTTAGATCGTCTACACAGTAATCTGTGTGTTTGGACTTGTGTAAGAAGGACTCACAAGGGTCTCACGAGCACACATCTCTCTCAGACGTAGCAGGGATTGGTGACCACATTACAAACACCAGGCTTTGCCATCAGAGCCCAGGGTTGATCAGCTCCAAACGACTCTGCTATGATCTTATCAGCAGCACACTGGACCTGCAGTAGCCACTTACTGCTGATCTTAACTCTCAGTGCTTAAACAAATAGTTCACCCAGAAACGGAAATTGTGCCATTTACTCACCCACACGTCATTGAAACCCTAACGACTTTCTTTATTCACCAAAGGAGAATTGCATCCCTTTATAATGTTTTTTATGCATGAATGGTGACAAGGAGTCAAGGGCCCCTTATAGCGCATCGGACACTAATGACTAAATCTAAATGCCTATACATGCATGCAACCCATCTATGGTTCCTTGGGAGGAACGTACAAGATACTCCTCCATGCATCATCTTTGTATTAATTTTGGCCCTCCTCAGGAGCTGTGGTAAACATGACTCCCTCCTGGGCTGATGGAGGACCCTTTTCTTTTGCTAAATGTTGACACCATGAGTGTAATGAGATGTGTCTGAAAATCAATACTAAACCCCAGCACCGTGGCAAACGCTCAATGTGATCATGGGAAAAGTGGTTTCCGTAAAACGCTACCTCAGCAAAGATGTTTAAGTTATAGATATAGTGGCTTTTCTCATCACTGAAGCCTCTTATATAAGCATACAACATAAAGCTAGCATCAGGTTTTTGCTTTCCATATGTGTCAACTTTCCACAGCTTTGATCAGATTTTTAAAAGCTGAATGTGGCTTTCTACAAGCTTTATGCTACATGTAGGCTATATATCAACCTCTTGATATAAAAATGGCAAATGGCAATTTTGAGGAAAAATATTTTATGATTCTGCTAACCAGTATTTGCATGGGCACTGACGTCAAACAACATCAAAAAATTAAACCACCACAGCTTTTTATTTTGTATAACAGAAGACACCCTGAATTTTCAGGTTCATGCTGCGTTTGATAATGTATATGATTGAATGAATATATACAAATATAAATACTAAAATTCTGGTTAGGAACATTTATCAACAACCTTATCCCATACGCAGGGTCTACATTAAGTAAATAAAAAGATTTCCATTAAAAAAAAAAAAAAAAAAAATTCTCCCTTAAAATTTAGTATTTTCTGTCATCTGATACTGTAGCCAGCTTGGCCTCCAAGTGCCCCTTTGAAGAAACAATTTCAGCACCTCCCTTATCAGAGATTTCACCTCCTCCCGCTGTATGCAGTGATAGCAGGAGCCCTTGCTTCTCTGGCTGGGATGCCAGGAAATCTTTAAAGCAAGACGCTCACATGCCAACAATCTCAGTAAGAGATCTGTTCCGCAATAATTAAAATAGAAGTGCCCAGAGCGGGCCACATATCAAATTTACTATTAAACTTGAGCTCATTGAAATATTGACATAATTAATCTTCATCAAAACCTTCAAACAATTTTTTTTTATAATCTACACGTTAAGACCCTTTTTGCATTGTTTCTGACATATCCTCATCAGCTCACCGTGAGTGGTGTAGTTTTGGATTTAAATACATTATTTTCAGACCGTTAATGGTGACAGGGTTTACACTTTGTTAGGATTATCATAATTTAAAAAAAATGTACTTCTATGCTTTTGTTAATGGTGTATTTTTTAATTTGACGAAGGTTAAATAATCTATATATAAAGGTATCAATGAAGGCATAAGAATCTGTTTTTATTAAAAATCATCTTTAGGGCCCATAGGTGAAATGTATTTCCTGGTTCTACCATGTTAGCAGAAAATGGAACCATGCTGCAGTATATTGTGATACAAAAACACTCTTCCTAGAGTACTTGAAAGTGTTTATGTGATAGGCTTAATTTATTGTCACTCCCTGCGGGTCGCATTTCAGAGTGGCTTTTATTTATTCCGTCAGTTGCAGATCACCAAATCAATATGGGTTAAAATAGTCATTGGCACAAGCCTCCTGAGATAATTAGCTAAAGTAGGGCTATTCATTTAAATAATCTATTGGATGATCAAGTAAATGCCACATACTATGATGCCATTTTATTATTAAGAAACTGAGATTCATGTTCTGTATTAATCTTATTTAGACTCTTTAGATTCTTTACACCAGATATGGTTAATATGCGCAGGGAGAAGCTGTTGTGGCGAGATGCATAACATCTTTTGGGATTTGTTGCCAATTGTAATAATGATGCTAACTTAAAAATGTAGTATTAATAGGATAAAAAAGGAATTATTCGTCCTCATGTTATTCCAAATCTTTAAACACAGAGGTGAACACAAAGAAGATGGATGGTTGGTAATAATTAAACATTATTTAAAGTGGAACCTGCAGTTTAGGGAACGTATGAATATTTATTCACCCAGCTGTTAATATTACATTTATGCTTTAATCTATTAACCAGACTTTAAATTCTTTTTTCTAAATTCTAAATTCATTTTATAGAGAAACCCCTAGTGACCGATTCTTGAGTATTTCACTGGTTGTTGATACTGCTAACGTTGCAACATGTAGTGACTTGTAAAAAGTGAATGTCTGGACCATTTACTGCTTACTCCAGAATTAAAATGCTGCGCTTTGAGAAAAAGGTCAGATAGAAGGCATAAAAGAGATACGACAAGAGAAATTCCCTGTAGAAATCTGTGGCCTGTGCAGCATAGAGTACAGGCCAGCAACGCTTCCCTCAGTGCCTTGCCCTGGGTCCATTCATGCTGAGTGCAAGTGGCCCTTGAAATGACTGTTATGGTTCAGAGGATTCTGCAGAGAGTGCAGAACTGGAATTTATATGAGAAATCTTGTGGCTTTTTAGAAGATTTAAAAGTCTGACACTGAGATTTGAAGCTCGTCTGTGTTGCTAGGGGATGGGACACTGCGAGTGTGGGATGTGAAGGCAGGATCCTGCCGGCTTGCCTTCCCAGCGCACAAATCTGAAATCCTCTGCTGTGATTGGTGTAAATACGACCAGGTGAGTATTTCCTCTATTCTATCTGTGGGAATGAATGGGATTTGTATTTCATAACACTATTTGTGATGCAGCATAGAAGTGTACTGAACTTTCTCTAAGCACATAAAAAAGGCATTACTTCAGCCTTCAGTGTCTCGTGATCCTTCAGACATCATTCTAATATGCTGAAATGGTGCTCAATAAACATTTCTTGCTATTATGAATGCTAAAAACAGTTGTGCTGCTTAATATTTTTGTGGAAGCATTTTTTAAGAGTTCTTTAATTATTGGAAATTTCAAAAGAACAGCATTTATTTTAAATATTTTAGGTATTTTATATCATTATCAATGTCTATACTGTCACTTTTCATTAGCGTGTCCAAATTGTCCAAATTAGTTATTAGCAACCTCGTAAAATACGTACAAATTGGTCATGAGATTGTGTTGAAGCAATAAACTAGCATACTGCTTCTATTAAATATATAGGTAGCATATATGCTATAAAGTATATGGTGCACAATAATATTTCATTCCATTCACATTGTTATTCCTCTCATGTTCTTAGAATGTTCTGGTCACTGGAGCTGTAGACTGCAGTCTTAGAGTGTGGGACCTACGTAACGTTCGACATCCTGTGGCTCAAATGATGGGCCATTCCTATGCCATCCGCAGAGTAAAGGTATTGTTGTTAGATGGCCAAATAATTTCTGCCATTCTACTGAAAGCTGGCTTCATTTAGAAGTGTGTCTTAATTGGTTAGTTCACCCCAAAAAGAAAATCTGTCATTAAGTAGTCACATTCATGTCGTTCCAAAGTTGTAAAACCTTTGTTCACCCTCGGAACACAAATAAGATATTTTTTATGAAATCAGAGAGCTATCTGACCTAGAGGTCTTCACAGGTCCATTTGAATCCGAAAACCCAACCAGTATCAGGTCCAAAACTTCGATGAGTACCTCAGACATGGGTCGGGTTCATTGCCTTCGTCTCACCTCATTGTCTCAGGTAATAAAAAAAAATTGGACCCAACCATACCTGATTTAACAGAGTGTCTATTTACAATAAGTACCGCACCTTGTTGGCAATGTCTGGTTGTGAAAAGACATCATATGCCATAAGGAATGTGATGTCAACTTTCTGACGTGACTAACTGAGTACTCTCCTTCTTTTTTTAAATACATGAACAAACTCTTAAAAAATGAAGTTCCTCACAGTTATTTAATGTGTTTATTAGGTTTAAGGGGAAGACACGTACTTACACATTGGTGTTGGGTGCACTTTTGAGAAACCATGTGGAAAAGCAACAAATGTTCGTAACCTTGCAAACAGATATAAGATCCATCAGGAAGTAGCCTACACTCGCTTCATTATGGTGTGTATTCATAAAGGAAAAGGGCTTTTGCAGGCTGTGCAGCACCGTACCTTCAAGTCCAGTCGGGTTTGAAAATAAATTCAGTCGGGGCGGACTAAAGTATAATTTCATCGGGTCACTCTCGGGTCAGGTTTTATTCAAAAGACTTTATGCATGTCAGGTTTCGGGTATGAAGTGATTTGGGTCGATTCGGGTCGGGTATGAATTTTTTTTGAATTTTTTCCATAGACAGCAAAGCATCTGAAATGATCTCAGGTCCAGAAACGTAGGGTTGAGCCACTGATGTCACATGGACCGTTCTTAAGGGTTTGAAACGACATGAGGGTGAGTAAATAATGACAGATTTTCATTTTGGGTGAACTAACCCTTTAAAAACGTTTGAAAGGTTGTGCAAACAATGTGTAAAGGGGGCCATATTGAGAAATCATAGCAGTTCAAAATATTGATTTGAATGAAGGGTGAAGACTATAGCTGCCATTCAGTCTTGTATTAGTTTGTTGATTGCTTTGATTAACTTAACAAGTCTGTTAAACATTAATGAGACATGCAGCAGAGCTGTACTGAATGTGACAGCTATGGATTTTCGTATATATAAACAGATTATCTTTAGGGATCTGTTAAATTGAGTTGGAGAAATCCAAGTGTCTGAACACTTAGCAATTATGTAGATTAGAGAGATCAGTTCACTTGACCAGCCCACTGTCCAAACTGTGCCTAAAATGTACAAAAATACTCTAATTTCGTGTCACACAAGGAAGCTTGTATCTCCAAAAGGAGCTATGGGAGTAAAACCCGCTTCAGCTGGGTCAGGGTGAAATCACATGCTATTTCAAGTTAATGGTTTTGCTCTCAGCTTTCAGATAATGTAGAAAAACAGAATGTGTGAAGTAAGGAGCTATGAGCAGTTTATTGCACTGGGAATACAAGAGGGCTGTGAAGCATGAGATTGTGTGTTCCTGAATGTAATGATGTCAAACAGCTTTAATATGAACACTGTTTATTTTTATATTGTGATTATTATGTCATCTTATACTGTATCTGTGATAAAGAGGTCTTTTGTCTTTCTCATTTACTGTTCTAAAAAAAAGCTTCCTGTAGGGTCATGATAATACTGGGGATGAAAACTCTTCATGTCATAATTCTGCTGATATCATTAAAACACTCAGGCAGAGGGAGAGTTAATCAATAAAAGTGTAGATCTCACAGAATTCATTTTAACGTTCAAGTTCATCACATTACTTTAGCCTGCTGACAAGTTTAGATTTTGCCTGATGGGAACTAATGTAAAAAATGTAATTCTTTTGAACTATTCACACTAAAGTCTGAGTACAAAAAAATGTTCATAAATGAGCATTTGGGCGCATTAAACTGGTTTGTCATCTAAAATGATGAAAGAATTTGGACCACATTTAGCTGCATTGTAAATATACTCTCGTTTTAAAGCATTGATAAAGATGTCAGCGTGTTCATCAATTAATGTTATATCTCCAGCAGCCACGGTTTATTAATTCCTCTTTTATTTGTTTGTCATTTGCAGTTCTCCCCCTTCTGTAAGACAGTCCTAGCGTCCTGCTCATATGATTTCACAGTCGGGTAAGCCACATGTTTGACCACAGATGCATCTGTCTATTTAATCATTAAATAGCAAACTATAAACTTAATTCAGATGAAGCAACATCACATGAGCAGCACTTTTTGAATATCAGCACAACGGCATGTTTATAGTTCTGCCATTCCTTTTACACTGGGATACAGATTTGTTTTTTACTCAAACAATACGTCTTCCATCAAAAACGCATCATGTAGGATTTCAAATTTCTCTGCATTGTCCCAATCTGGTCATCCATGTTGAGGAAAGATGATATTTCTTAGTGACCTTTGGAATGAATGGTAAAGTCTGCGTTGCTGGCACATTACCAGAAGAACTGATGCTGGGGCTGTAAAACCCATTGATCTCATTTCAGGGTAGACTGGTTTATTTCCGTTTGCAGCGAATGCATTCTGTTAGTGCATGGTTGTGTTTTTATCGAGCGTGGAGCTCATTTTTGCATTGGGGGAATAATCTTTGATAGAGCTGTCAAGGACATCAGCAAAGATCACAAAAAAAATGGCTTTGTTGCTGCATTGTGCTGCTGTCATTTGATAAAGGAGGCATATTTTTACCATAGATTTTATGCCAAATAATTTAACTTTTTGTATTTAAAAAAAAAAAGTTTTAGCAAAAACACTTATTCATGTTTTTATACTAGGAGACGTGGGACCGCCGATAAAGCTTAACCTGGAACATTTCTTCAACACTAAAATGAGTCAATTGTACTCCTCCAAACAGGACAAATGGAAACACCATTATAATTGATAAAGGGATGGATAGTCGTTTTCCTTAAAGAGTGACAACAGGTCTTAGCCTTTGCTGTTGGATAAAGATTACAGAGAGTACTTTATAAGGGTTGACAAGCTTTTAAAATGAGAATTGACTCTTATATTGAGCAGTGGTTGCCACAAGTGTTCTTATTAGAGGTGACCTTGGTTTTCCTTCCGATGCTGCTTGTCACCTTATTGTTTAAAAGGCTATCTGTTTATCTATGCCTGGAGGTGTTTGTCACTAAATGCAGCAGCCAATCAGTATTTGGATAAACACTGTGAATTTGTGTACTACAGTAAACCCAGATCCCTATAAAAACAAGATAAAGACATATGTATTATATAGGGATGCACCGAATGTTTGGCAACGAAATAAGTAAAAAGGCAGAATAAATTTTACAGTGTTAAATAAATATTTTTAAATTGTATTTTTGTTATTTGATTTATTTCTCTGAAAAGCAACACAAAATAGTAAAAAGCACATTTTTACTATTTAATTATTGTAAAGGTGAAAAAATTGGCAAAAAAAAATGCGAAACACAGCGTTTGGTATTCGGCCTTCGGCCTTCTCCCAAGCATTTCATTATTATTCGGCTTCGGCCAAGAATTTCATTTCGGTGCATCCCTAGTATTATATTATTCATTCTTCTAAAAAGCTTGTTTACTGTTTACTGTTAATGTTTACTATTTATTTAAATGGACTGACAGTAATCACTGACTAAACGTTGCAGGCATGTCCAACTTTATGCAAATGAGTAACACACATTATATGAGGACTTTCAAGGCAATATACAATTTCTATACAAAATAATGCAGTTATATTTAATGTAATGCATTTTATGCACAAAGAATAATATCTATTTTTTAAATCTGCAATGCATCTAATTTTTTAGAGTCTTTAAGAAGTGCAGGAGGCGCAGTGATGGGCAGTAGCATCGCTACAAGTAGTGACGCTACTAGTTTAACTACATTTTTCAGTAGCGTGTTGGTAGCGTCGCTGTTTTCTTAATCAAATAGCTTTTCACTTGCGAAGCTCTTTTATTGATCAATAGCGCGGTAGTGTCCACACAAGCTAACGTTACATTTTCCAAGCATTTCTGATGCTTAAAGGTGCCATAGAATGCATTGAGAGAATATTTTAGATTGTTCTCTGATATGTACATAGAAGGTATGTAGCTTAG
>JAUMHQ010000032.1:2028785-2041246 GCA_032361165.1 Enteromius paludinosus | reverse complement strand
CAGGAATAAATTACATTTGAAAATATATTCACACAGAAAACAGTTATTTTAAATTGAAATAATATTTCACAATATTAGTTTTTCTGGATGTTTAATCTAATAAATGCAGCCTTGATGAGCAGAAGAAACATCTTTGAAAACCATTGAATACATTACTAACCCAAATAGTAGTGTATATATTTATATGTATTTAGATGTATGTGTGCATGTGTTACATTCTGTCTGTTCTTAGTTTCAGTTTCATGTGTTCTTATGTTAGCTTCGGTTTCATGTCTTCCTGTTTTAGTTCCTGTCTGCCCATATTTGGTCTTTCCTGTGTTTGTATGTAATCATTAGTTCATTTGCTCCCACCTGTGTTTCCCCAGCTCTCCTCCAGTTTGTCATTAGTCCCATGTGCATTTATACCCTGTCTTTTGAGTTCTCAGTTTGTCGATCAATGTAAATGTTATCTGTTGAATGTTACCCATGTTAAGCTACTCTCCTCGTCTCCTGTTGAGAACTTTTTATGTTACTTATTAAAAGATTATTATTTGTTGGCACTCCTCGACTCCAGCGATCGCTTTCCCTGCACAAACTGTAACAGATTGATCGACCAAACTACAGCAGAGTGGACAGCAAAGTGAACATCAAGGCTGAGGATAGTCTTTGGCGTCTGCGGCAGAGTGGAATGACATTGGAGTGGTATGTGGAGGAATTTTTAGAGTGAGCTGGCCCGATCATATACTAGCAGCGTGTTTTCGGCTGGGACTGGACAAAGATTTTATTAGCCTCGAATTCCTACGTGAGCTTTTTCTTTGATCAAGTTAATTCTTCATGTCCTAGATATAAGTGGTTCCAAGGTATCTTTAGCGGTAAGATATTTTGTGACATCTTGTCCAGTCCTTCCCGAAAACCACTGGGATATTCCGGCTCACCTCCCGCCTGAATCCGCCACATATCAGTTCATTGATTCCGGACACTCACCTCTACCCAGCGCTGTTTTCTGTCTTCAGCCTAGAGTCCCAGTTTGAGAGCACGGCTCAAGAACGCCATCCCATCCCATCACCGCGCCGCGTAAGCATCCAGTGCCAGCTCCCCGAGATCTGATCCTCTTCTCCGCGGATTCCGCTCTGCATTTACGGCCAGGAGTGCCGTCCCCTGACACATATCATAAGGTATGGCCAGAGGATCTCCAAGATTCCCAATCCCAAATCCAGTTCCTGATTTACAGCCAGGAAAATCGATCCCGTTTCAAGTTCCTGAGTTGCGCCCTCCAGAGCCTGCAGTCTCCAGAGCCATCCCCTCCTGAATGCCCACCAGACGCCACCACTTCTGAGCAGCCACACACACCTGGAAAGGGTGGGCTGGAGGGGAGTTTGGGATTGGACCCCTGTGGCGCCTAAGGCCCCAGACCCGCCATGGCCGCCGTGGACTTCAGACCCACCCTGAAGGCATCTATGACTCAGGGCGCCCACCCTCCGTCCCTGGTTATTGCTTGTTTTTCTTGTTCCAGCCTCACCTACAGAAGCAGTATAATGTCTTTTAATGTATCTTTGTAAATCGCCTTTCCTAATAATGTGCTAATTAGCAAGTTTCACTATGAATATACGACTAAATAAACATCCTCCGGGAGCACCTCGGAAAAGAGGGGCGGGGTCAGCGGAGCTCGTGAGGATTTAAAGGGGAAGTACACAGAACAGAGTGATTTCTAAAGAGCTGTTTTTGACAGGGTAAAATACGAATTTTTTTACACTATCTTTAAGAATTTTACAGCAATCTATATTACAAACTTTCCATTAAGATCCTAAAGAGTCATATTAGCTTGAGGAAAATTGCCTTTGCCTGTTGAGACCTTTTTATGTTACTTATTAAAAGATTATTTATTGGCACTCCTTGACTCTAGCGATCTCCTTTCCCTGCACAAACTGTAACAGAATGTATGTGTGTGTGTATATATATAAATTTACAAACATGTTTGTCTATATTTCAGAAAAAAAATTATATATTAAATATATTTATATATTCTATAATTTATATAGATATATATATACGCACATCTAAATACCAACATACAAAAAGTTAGCATGTCTTAAAGCTGGTTTCCTGACCAAGATGGTCTTCAGCTGAATAGTACCCAATGCAGAAAACAAACAAGTTTGAACAGACTGGTAGACCAGCAAACAGTGTTCTTTCCTTCTAGTAGCCTAGCTAAGGCTTTTAATAAATGCCCATTATGTTTTTTCGCATTTATATGCTTTACACCTCACCGCACTGTTCATCTCTGCTTTGCCCTGCGCCACATATACTAAAAACAACCTGCTGAACGTGTCACAGCACCGCAACATCCAACTGCTGGCGAAAGCGCTGACGTAACTTCGCCGATTTGCATATTCGCTTTTAGGAGCGCGCTATTGGTCCACGAATCCCCCCGCGCTCGGCGCGCTGCATTTCATTAGTGCGCTGAGCAAACATCATTTGAATGCTGGGAGGCGGTCATTGGTGAATCAAGCTGTCTGCAGTAACGTCAGGAGATTAGTGAATCGCAGCTGGAATGCGAGCTTGATTCACAAAGGCAAGAGAGGGAGACAAAGCCAACGCGCAGAAGATACGCACACCGGACTGTCACATCCCGCACAGGTACCGAATAACCGCGTGTACTTACTCCATTAGATCATCCTGCATCTGTACAGCAGGGCTTTGACAGGTGTTGCTGCTTTATTAATGCAGAGAGAAAAGAGCGAGAGAGAGTCAACTGAATGCAGAAATGATTTAATACTACATACTATTCTATATATAGTTGGTTATATAGTACATGTCAGTATGTCATGTATTCTGCATTGCTTTGATCCTGCATGCCACTTTTAAACAAATGACTTTTACACAAGAGTTTAAGAGGGACAAAGAAGTTGGAAAGTCTGTATTGGTAGACAGATGTGCTGTAATAACCTTCCGCGCAAGACTAAAAAGAGTAAGCAAGCCATTTGATGACGTTATTGAATTTGTAATAGTAGCCTAGTTTCTGAAGTGCACTCTTTGACCTTGACAGCCACTGCTAGTAGTGTAATGTTATTGACAGTTGCTCAAACAGTTTGATGTGGCTCGTTTGCCACAAGGGGTTATAATATTTAAGCCATCAGACTGAGCGAAATGACGAATTTAAACCCTTATAGCAAAGAGAAGGAAAGTGAATGTCAGGTGATGACGACAGAGGGGCCGCTCCTCCAGTGATGACTCAAAGGGGGATGCAGCAAACAGGTTGCAGTAGACTGTGATTGACACTTACCCTTTTCATTTTGCCCTTTATGCACTGAAAAAGTAAAATACAGTTATATATTATGTAATACAGAATAATTTAGCTTTAAATAGCCTTTACTTCTACCCAGTGGCATTTCTAATCTCTTCTTTGTAACAAATAAGGTCATGTACACTGTAATATAAACTGTAAGAGCAATTCCATTATAAATAATTTTTAAAAGCAATAAATCTAATAACTTGAGTGGTTGTTAACCCTCATGATCTATTTGGTAGATGGAGACAGTTTAATAAAAATAAAAGTTTAATAAAACGACGTGGTCTGTTTAGTGTGCACACTGGCATCCAGTTGTGTGTTTATTTATTGCATTTTCTTTTAGAATATAGTTTTTGGGATGACCCCATAAAGAAGCAACAGTAAAATTTCTAAAAGCAACATGCCAAATTTGCCAAAGAATATCTTTCAAATGGGGCTTAATTAGACTAAAAAACAGGAATAAAATAACATAATAGTTATATTATAATTTAAGTGTTTTGTATATGGCTAGTTGACATATCAATGTGTCCTATGGTGTGACAGCAAACCTATAAAAGATCTCTCATGCTATTTAAAACTCTAAGAATTAAGATACATATTTTTCCACTACCCATATATATATACACTACCGTTCAAAAATTTGGGGGCAGTAAGATATTTAATGGTTTTTAAATATGTTTCTTATGCTCATCAAGGCTGCATTTATTTTCTGTGTGAATATATTTTAAAATGTAATTTATTCCTGTGATACAAAGCATCATTACTCCAGTCTTCAGTGTCACTTTCAGACCTTTCAGAAATCATTCTAATATGCTGATTTATTACTAGAATTGTCAATTTTGGCCAAATATATGTTTTGTAACCTGTGAAATTTTTTTTCTTACTTTTTTTCTCAGGAGTCTTTTAAGAAAAACAAGTTAAAAACAACATAATTTATGAAATATAAAACATTTCTAAAATGTAAATCTAATCTGTCACGTTTTTGTTCATCTAATAGATCCTTGGTTAATAAAAATATTCATTTCTTTCAAAGAAGAAAGAATAAAAATGTACTGATCCCAAACTTTTGAACAGTAGTGTTACAGTAAACTACTGTAACAGCAGTTCTGAACATTAATGTCCATTTTAAATGCTTCTCTTTTTAATATTTTAATGATCAAAGAATCCTAAAACATTTTTTTGATTTGATTTCTGATAATAATAAATCAGCATATTAGAATGATTTCTGAAAGGTCTGAAAGTGACACTGAAGACTGGCGTAATGATGCTTTGTATCACAGGAATAAATGACATTTGAAAATATATTCACACAGAAAACAGTTATTTTAAATTGAAAGAATATTTCACAATAATTTCACAGTTTTTTTCTGGATTTTTAATCTAATAAATTCAGCCTTGATGAGCAGAAGAAACATCTTTGAAAACCATTAAATATCTTACTGCCCCCAAATTTTTGAACGGTAGTGTATATATATGCACATATATATATACATTTACAAAACACACCATATACTTACATTAGGGTCAGAATAATCAATATCAACAGTATTTAATAATAACAATAAATAATAATGATAATAATAATATGAATTAACAATATTTCATTTCAAATGCTTATTAACTGAATTTGTTCACAATTTAGTTTGTATAGCTACAAAGACAGTGTGGTGAATTATGTTGATTATTCTTTTAGTGAATTAGGATCCATAAATTTCCCTTGTTTTTAGTGACCTTGCTCATGCCAGCAAGCAGACATTTCAATAGCCTCTATAGCATTATATAAACCTATGTACCATACCAGGCCTGTGCTTTTAGGCTTGGAGTAATTCCAAAATGAAAAACGCTGTAAATCTCAGTAAATAAAGCGGAGCACTTGTCTTTTCTCACGTGTAGTTTATACACATCCTTATCTCATAACAGGGTCATTGTCATATTGTAAATGAAATGGATCCCTGTCTGGAAGTCTTCATTTTAATCAAGTGCTTCACAATCCCTGCATTTCATTAGTCCTCATTCTATTTTTAGCCCCGTTTACACAGGGCAAGACTGAACCAGACAGCTCCAGCCTCTATCTATAGCCTTGAGTGAAAGTGAGAGCAAGCGTGTGTGTTGGAGAGCGTGTATGTGTGGCTGGTGATGGGCTATTGATCCCAAAATAGCTTCGGGAGATTTAACAGTGCGTGTGACACCGGCGACAATGCTGGCTTTGCCCACGGACCAAGCTTGTCAGGGTGGATCACTGGAAGAAACGGCATGTGGAAAAGCTCTATGGAAATGGGTGCAAGCTGTTCTCCACTTGCCGTTGTTGTTTGTGTGGGCTGACAAGAGACCGGCTCTGCTATAAGCCCATAACCTAATCTTTTGGCGAAGCATTAGTTACCGGGGCATGGGGTAACATCTGCTCGGTAGGGTTCTGGGAGGTAACTGTTCCAGTTCTGTGTGACCTGTCGTGAGGAAGAGCTTTTGCCGTGTACAGTGAAAATGCTCAAAACTGCTCTTGCTCTGACCTCTCATAAGGTCATAAATGTCTTGTTTGTGATACAACATGTGTAAATATGTACGTATATATTAGTGCTGTCAAACAATTAATCGTGATTAATAAGATCCAAAATAAATGTTTATGTTTACATAATATGTGTATACTGTGTATATTTATTCATTACAGTATATGTAAAAACAAACACATGCATGTATATATTTAAGAAGAATATGTTATGTTTATATATGAAATTATTATATAAACTATTTTAATTAACTTGCATTACTATGTATATACATGTAAATAATAAATGTATATTAAAATATATATATTAAAATAAAATTGATACTGATTCTGTGGTATTTACTGTAAAAAGAATTGCTTTTGGATGCCAGTAACTTACTGTAAACATATATTTATCAAATTTATTTGCAACAGTTTGTTCAAAGATAAATAAACATGAAACACTAAAAGGTCTTTATCTTTACTGAGTAAAACTATTAAAAACAGCCTCATGCAAAGCATTCTGGGAACCAGGAATCCTCATCAACCTTTTTCTGTTTTTTTCTGATATTGGTTCCCAGAAATGCTTTGCATGAGGTTATTTTATTTTATTTTTCCTGTAAAGATAAAGACTTTTTTAGTGTTTAATGTTCATTTATCTTTGTAAATGTTGCTTGTAAATAACATAAATTTAAATCTTGAAGACTTAAGACTTGAAGACTTGAACTAAAGCACCTGATTCATATGGATAAGTTTTATGATGTCTTTATAGCTATATATTTCAATGTAGCAAAAGAAAACTCTCTTAGTGTAGAATGTAGCCTTAAAGCAATTGCTGATATTGGAAAACATCTTCACTTTTGATGTTGTGTACCACTTACAGCCATGAAGGGAGAGCATTTATTTGCCAACATGAGAAGCGCTCCGTTCCTCCAGCGGGTTTACCTCCTAGGAGGGGAAGAGTTGGTAGTCCTGCAGTCCACAATGGGAGAGTCCTCACTGGGAGACAGTTTCCAACAAATCACCGACTTCAATGATCTCCCCACATCCCTCTTCGCCTGCAACGTAGACCAATCAGTATTTGAAGACCATGAGGGCAAGGTAAGGTTAAATTAAATTACTCGCATATTATCTCCCCAGTACTTCATTTAAAAAACTGGCAGTCCTGTAGTGGCACCAAATGGAATGGCAAAATGATGATTGTGTTCCAAACAGGCTTATAAAACATTTCAACCACTCTTTCTGACAATATTCAGCTTACATACTATATGCACAACACTGGTTGAGATCAAGAGTCAAAAAGCAATAAACAATGTTTTTCCCTTAAGAGAGTTGTAAATGATTTTTATCACAGAAAACAGATTATGGACTCATAGGAACAAAAGCAGTTTGATTGCTAGGTATGCAAGAATGCTCCAGTGGAAAAGCAATTCCCTTGACCTGCTTTACATGATTGTGAATTAGGCCTCTCCAACCGATGTAGGCCACTTCAGGTGTGAAATTCAGCTTGTGGGCTCTCGTCGACACTGCTTTCTCCTCATTTGCAAACACTCTAAGGAGTGAGTTTGCACCTAGAGGCAAGGGAGTATCTTTCAGTTCCTCATGTGAAAGCCTATTTGTGGTTTTGTCACTTTTTTTTTTTTTGCATATGATGACCTATGGGGGAAAAAAAGTAAGAATATCCTGTCATATTTTATCTTTCCAAACCCATTTTATTTCGTAAAACATAGTCCAAAATTATTACCATTTCCAAAGTTGTCTATACAATTTGTGTGCTATATTTTGTTTGGAAGCACACGTTCCCTTTCAAGGTTATTTTATGACTAACATGACAATGACAGAATTTTCCTTTTTCGGTGACCTACTAATTTAAAGATTTATCATCAAGCATTTAGCGAGTTTTTAAAGTGGCAATGGAACGGAAATAGTGACAGATCATTTCTTCCATGTTATGATGTACATTGAGGAAAAATTGTTGAAAAAATATGCTGACTTAAAGCTTATGTCTCCTGAATGTTATACCACTAGGAACAGGAACGCATACGTTACTGAATATGTGACCTCCAGCTAAAAACCTAGCCCAGACCTTCTTCGAACTGTTTTAAGAACACCGATCATGTGATATGCTGCGCTCTGCCAGGTCTGTCTGGCCCTCTGACCTGCGCTGGACTGCATCACACACACATAGAAAAAGAAATCAGAACACACAGGCACATACACAGTTCTTACACTGATCCGTCCTGACAGCTACTCTCAGACAAACTAGATCATCTGATAGAAGGACTGTGTAAAAGGTGGTCCGTGACACGCTCCTTTGAGTCACAGGCTCCAGAAGGGTTCCTCGTGAAACAGAACAAGTGCTCAGTCTTTTACTCATGAACGACTCCACTAATGTGAACACACACAGTAATTCTTGAAAACTTGAACCTGACTTGGCATGACTCATGTTGTTCATTTCCTTACGTAACAAGTAGCAGTGTTGAAAGTTATTGTTCTTAAGGTGAATTCAGTGATCCATAATGAGGGACTTTGTTGTACCACACTGTTAGTTTGGTTTGGGGCAAGGTTGTGTGGCTTCAGTGCTTTTGCTAAAGTTAGGTAACTGTAGCCCACACAGAGTTTCAGTAACACTGTAACACAGTGGGTGTCACGCAGCTATTTATTTTGATGGTGTACCAGTCCGAGTCCTAATTAATAATGAATTAAATATCAAAACAATTAAACAAACAAAGCCACTGGAAAATCATTACGTGTCACCCAACTATACCATTTCTGAATATATTAGTATTTTATTATGAACTGGCTAAATGAATGATTCAAGGACTCACTTGTATCATTCCTGAATGAATTAAACATTTGTGTTTTATTAAATATTATGTATATTTTCTGCACCGGCATATATTTTCATTTTATTATTATATATATATTTGTAAAACTATTTTAGTATTTATTAATAAAATTGATCAAATAATATCACATAGTATTTTGAGTTTTATCAAAGCTGTCAGCAGCTATTTAGCCACTTAGCAGATATTCCAAGTATATTATTCCAAGTATGTTTCATGAACATCTACCAAAAGCTGAATCCCAGTGTCTATTACTGAACAAGACCCTATCATAAAAGACGGAACATATGCTTAATTAGGCAGCTAATTGTGCTGATAATACTGCTCTAAATGTTTGAATATTTCCCCTACAAATGCTATGAAATATTAACTGATTAACAGAGCATGATTGCGTCTCCTGTACCGGCCAACTTGCATTAATGGCTTTTTGCTGAACTGAACTTACTCTTGATAAAGATCTTCTCTCCTTCCTCTTGAATTGATTACAGATCACATGGTCGAGGGATGCAGAAGCTGTCTGACAGTTACTTAACTGATTGCTGTTTAATAAATCTGTCTCAGATTGTAAGGGGACAGTTTTACATTAATGGGTGTAATGGGACCCACTGTCCCATTTATGTACTGTATAAGTTATGTTGAAGAAGCCACAAAGGCTGGTAATGCTACAGTAGTCAGTCGCTAACCTAAACTGCACTTATTTTATAAATTAGATATTTTTTCTTACTTGCAAAGTGGAAAACCGGACTAAAAGTATTCGATAAACTATTTAGACATACACTGGTTCCATATGAGAAACTAGTCCATAAATAAACTCTCTTAAGCTTGCTTACTTTTTACAAAAGCACGTATCACAGTTCTCGGTTCATTTTGAATCAGATATAGCCAAAGAAATGCATTGCTGATCAGTTAGGGAGTCACTTGAACTCAGAGAGTGCAATTCAAATGGCTTCTTTAGTAGTGAATCTTTAATGAGACGTTAAAAAATAGGCGCCTGTATAAACAAGACAAATCTTAAGCTTTCTCAACTGTTGGCAATTTCAAATTCTTGAGGTACTTTTTTGTCTCATTTTCTGGATATATAATATAAATTATAGCAATATAAATATATTCATGCAAATACATGTAAATATTTTAAAAATATCTACTGTACATTTGTGTATAATGTACCAATAAATATACAGTACACAGTACACACATACATTATGTAAACTTAAAAACGTTAAAACTGAATGTATAATATATAGTTATATATAAACGGCAAACTACTGGTTCAGTACAGAGAATCAAATATAGGTTGGAAAATTATGTCAAACTAAGCTCCTGAAACCAAAAGGGCTTGCTGAAAAAGCACAGATGATATTATAGTTGATGCCATAATGTCCACTGCATCATCTTAGCAGGAATTATTATATTTTTAACTTTATATTTCACTCATGTTTATGAGATGATTGCGTTTAAAAACATTCTCTCCCATAGCCGGGTGTTGCTTGGCCGTAGCCCCCTATGACCCTACAATCCCTTCAGCGCAAAGTATTCAGCATCCCTGATTGGATTTGCCAAACATCCGGAGAGCAATGGAATGCTCCAGATTCATGAAGCTTAATGACAGATGACAGCGAGACAGAATAGACTGTTGCTATTCTCGTTTCTCCAGCCCTCCCCTCTCGCCCGGACACGGACCGCTGTCGACTGCCCCCACTTTGCTGATTGATCAAGGGAGGTCAAATTGTTCCAAAGGAGCATCAGCACTGTGCCGTTGCCTTCAGGCGGGATTCGCAGCGCTGTCAAAATGTTTGATTGTGTTTGGCACCTCTGGAAGAGGCGCTGCTTCTGCATCTGAGCCACTGAATCAATTTAGTAGGCTGTGATTATATTAACCCCATGAAGGGCCCAGGTGATGCATAGGCTCTTTTTTAAGACATATGGCGTTATTAGCTTAGAATAGATAAGCAATCTTACAGATTTTACTAAATTAGACAGTCTGAAGCCCACATGGAGAGCTGATGCCATGAGAATTATAACTCTTATGTCAAGACTAAAACCAACTGTCTTCCGTTCTAATTATTTTGTTTTGACAGCCAAATTTTCAAACGTTATGCTATTTACTTGTCAAGTTAATAGTCCACCCAAAAATGAAAATTCTGTCATCATTTACTCAACCTCATCTTATTCTTAACCCATATGACTTCCTCTCTTTTGTAGAATACAAAAGATGTTTTGAAGATTGTTGGTAATCAGAAATTTATCAAATTTGTGAAGCACAACCAAACAGGTAATGAAAGTGAGTGGGAACCAAAACTGTTTGGTTGCCAACGTTTTTGGAAATATCTTCTTTTGCCTTGTTGTCACAAAATGAGGGCGAGAAAATCATTTTTGGGTGAACAACTAACAGACAGTCTCAGCAACTATTGACTTCCATTAACTTTATTGACTTATATATATATATATATATATACATTTTAGAATGTTTGGTTACCAACATACACACAATAGTTTTGGGTGAACTGTCCCTTTTATTTTATTGGCATTACGTAATACATACTAGGAACTGTCGTATGGTTTTTCATATTGCTGTTGCAGTGGCATTTACTGACAGATTTACCCAAGTCAAATGGCGGTACGTCATGACTATCCGTCATAGACTTTTCTGCGTCTTTCCCTCGAGTTCACCCTGCATCAATACAATTGATCTCCACTTTGGAAATGTCACACACGCAAACCTAGACATGATTCACACAGTGTCTCACTTATAAGCTGCCACTTGAGTTGTTAGCATGGCAAACATGGAGAAATGTTCTCTGTGACAGGGGAGTGATATCCAGCCTGCAAAGAGACAGAGTGAGATTTATCCTTCAGATATGCTGTTTGCTGTGCATGCAGTGTTCGGATTGAAAGAGGTGTGTGATAAAGGTTTCAGGAGTCACAGCATCTGTAGTTACACAACTAAAACCACATTTGATTTGATTTTAGTTTAATTACGTAAAATAAAAACTAAAATAAGCAATAATAACTGCATTTAAAGTGCCCCTATTATGGGTTATGAAATGTTCATAGTTTGGTTTTGGGAATCCCAAATAACAGTTTGGCATGCATGCAAGGTCAAAAAAACCTTCGTTTTCATATACAAAATAAATAATAAATAAATAAATACAAAATAGGGGCACTTTAAAACTCAGTGTGCTCTCCACTGTATTTGTAGTAGACAACTCATCATATACTGAGGACAAAAACAAGTCCTGGGCCTGAAATTAAAATGATAAATTAATTCAAATTAAAAGAATAGTTCACTCAAAAATTTACATTCTTTCATTATTTAATCAAATTACTTAAATCTGATAATCATGTAAATCTATTGTTTCTCTTCAAAAGACTTGGATAAAAAACACTTAATTCATACGGATTTGTTTTATGACATCACAAGTTTTGGATAAATCGACTTTTTGGACTTTCCAGTTTTGAACTTTCAATGGAGGGACAGAAATCTATCAGCTTTCATTAAAAATATGTACATTTGTGTTTTAATGGTTAATCAAATTCAGTCAATCAGTATTATTAATAATGTGCATTTACAAACAACTGAAATTGATTAAAATTCCAAACAATGAATACAAACAGGATCAAACATCAAGTGAAAATCACAATTTATATAATTAATATTATTATTATTATAAACATATACTTTTATTAAACAATTAAAATTAATAAACATGGGGTTAATTAAAATTAAATAAATTATATTATAATAAAATGCATTCAACAAAAAAGTGTTAAGCAATGATAAACCTAACATACACTCAACAAAAATATAAATGCAACACCTTTGTTTCTGCTCCGATTTTTCATGAGATGGACTTAAAGATCTAAA
>JAUMHQ010000032.1:2007221-2020104 GCA_032361165.1 Enteromius paludinosus | reverse complement strand
TTTAAAAGCAAAATAACAGGTCTTTGAGGGTCAGAAATCTGGCTGATAAGCAAGTGATCAAATACTTATTTGACACAATAATTCCTAAATAAAGTGTTAAAAAAATCATACAATGTGATTTTCTGATTTTTCTTTTTAGATTCTGTCTCTCACAGTGGAAATGCACCTATGCTGAAAATTGTAGAGCCCTCCATGATTTCTAAGTAAGAGAACTTGCAAAATCACAGGGTGATCAAATACTTATTGACCTCACTGTGCGTGTGTGTATACATACATACATACACACGCACACATACATCATTGTAAACATAAAAGAAATAATACTTTTATTCAACAAGCATGCATTAAATGAATCAAAAGTGACAGTAAAAGCATTCATAATGCTACTAAATAACGTTCTATCAAAGAATCCAAAAAAACTGTTTAAAAAATTGATAATTAGAAATATTTCCTCGGCACCAAATCATTGTATTAGAATGATTTCTGAAGGATCATGCAACACTGATGACTGAAATACTGGCTGGTGAAAATTCAGCTCTGCGTCACTAGTATAAATGACAATTAAAAATATATTAAAATAGAAAACAAATTTTTTCCTTTGTAAAAATACTTTGATCAAAAAAATAAAAAAATAGCAGCCTCAGTGAAGAAAAAACCTAAAGAAACTAACAGGAATGAAATGTTTTAACAGTACTGTAATAATTACTAACTTGTAGTGTTGGCAATATTATTCTGTGATAATTAATATGGTTGATCCTTTGTGAAGCAGCACAGCATTCATTTAGTGAGAGACCCAGAAAAACTGAGTAATAGGGATTTCTAAATTGAGAGGGAAGGGCAGATGTTCATTTCTCGTTCCAGATGTTGAAAGTAGTCCATTAGGAGGATTATGGGAAGGATGAGTACCCTGCACTCCTAATACCCGAGGCCAAGCACATACTCCCAATGATCCCTGCAGCATCCACAGCTTCCACATGGCCAGTGCATAGAGTCTATATTGATCTGCCCCCGTTTGTCTTTCTCTCTCAGTCAGAGTTTGATTGTTTGGGGTCGATAAGAGACAGCAGTGGGACTGTGGCTTTTGTCAAACTAAAGAGATCACTACACCTGATAATCTTTCCACAACCTACCTCCTGCTGTAGACATATATATGTATATATTTAAAATAGGGCTTTGATAATAGTAATTTAATATATATGTTCACACAATTTGTACCATTTTATTTAAAACATTTTATTTTTACAACAGACTAATAACTTAAAAGCATTTTATTGGCATCATTTATTAAAGCTCCACTTTGTATTGTGGCCAACAACATCCCTTGGTAAATGACTGCACACTGCCTCAGCCTGCTTAATGTTGTAGAGTCCTCTGCCTTTCCCATCATTGGGGAAAAGAGAAGTGTGCTCGACAACCTTCTCAATTCTTGACACTGTGACACCTGACACGCTTTAGTGCAGAATTTCACACTGAAAAAGCACCATTTCTGCACCTAGTTTTTAAACAACTAAATGGTTTTGGAGAAGAAAAAAAAAAAAGAGAGTTTTGCTTGCAATAGTGCTTGGCAACTTTTTCTGTCACCAACCTTTCCCATTCTCTAACCCTTTCTTTCCGTCTCTGCATCTCAGTGCCTGTGTGAGAGGGAGGGTTGATTCTGTGAAGGAACTTGCCAACTACCACATTTTGCTGACCATCTGGCAAGATGCAGTTACACACCTGTTAGGAGCAGCTGCAGGAGACAGGAGCTAGGTACAGACATATCATCTCTCTCTCTGTCTCGCTGTCTTTTTATAAAGTCCTAGCAAACCCTGTACATCCATCCATCCATCAGGTGCCCTGAGGGGCCATAGGGAGCTCCGCCAGTGAAGACAAATTAATACAGGTTCAACTGGAAGGCATGTGGGCAAAATGTGCCTGCTTTCACCAGATGAAAAATTTCATCCTTTGCAGAAAATTGGGGTTGCCACAATGTCACGGAATTTGAAGAAAAAATTGAGACCTGCCGACAAGACCAGCATGTATTTCTATGCTGCCCCAGACTGATTTATTATAGCTAAAAAAATGATTTGGGGATGTTGCTGGATCTTTCTGGTTAGGCTTAAGGTTAACAGAGTTAATTTTTATTTTATTGATGCAAAGGTTGCTGACCAAATTGTGACTATATGAGACAAAAAAATTAAACCTTGTGAGAATAACTTAAAACCTATGCATACTGTTTTTTGCACTCTCATTTTTATAAAAAATTACAATTAAAAAAATGAGAGATGAATTGTTCAGCGAATAAGAACATTTATTATTTCTGTAATGATTAATTCCTACAAGTACTTATATATATATAACATATGAACATAAATACAAAAAAAAACAATAGAAAATAAAAAAATCAAGATGAGATGATGAAAAAAATGTTTATTATGAATTATTTGTTTCTTTTAATGTTAATGTATAAAATGTTAGTACATATATATATATACAAACACAAAATATTACTGTATTATTGCACATTGCGTGCATAAAAATACATAAAAAAATGTATATTGCATGTAAGTAATGTAAAAAAGTGTTGCATGTAAAAAAGGTACAAAAGAATCAGAATCAGAATCAAATTTATCGTCACATACACAATCATACAAGTACAATATGCAGTGAAATTTATTTGTGCGACCACAGAGTCGCGACGGCAGCCATTTGTCGGCTGTCAATAGTGGGAAGATCTTTAAAAAGATACAGCTTTATACCTTATTTAACCCTAAAGAGTGTGTTATTTCCTTAAATGTGGATAATAGCACCTAAAGTGTACATATTAGTAGCTTTAGAAAGTGTTTTGCCCTAGTAAAACCATGAGTGTTGTTTCTGCTGGCGCGTAGTTCTCTGCTGTCTTATCTCTTCCTGTTTTGAGTCAGTAAACCCCATCTGACATGGCCTAGCAATACCTTCACACTGGCTAAATAACATAGCACAAGAACTCCAGGTCTGTACCATCAACCGCTGCTCTCAACTGGGAAGTGCCAACCGGCAGCTGGCCAAGCTGGCACTGGCCGAATGCAGCAAATCCCAGCACAGGGTCTGGCTCCACCCATCAGCATACCATCACCAGCTCACTCCAACACATGTGTAGCTATTAGCTGGAACATTCACCAAGGAGACATGCTGTTGGGCAGTGTGGCACGGTTTTGTGCTATCTGAGAGAAGGGGGATATGACCAATTTACTGATAATGGCATATCAAGCTTTCAATTTCAATTTCTACCTTTTGGAACACAGATATGAACAGCTGAAGCACGACCCTCCCTTAAAACAGACCAGAGCTGTAAGCCAAGACCTTGTTATTATGCAGAACGTTTAGTTTATCAGGTTCATTTAGGAAACAAGAAGTATTATTACACTCGACCTGAAACACTTGACTTTGATTGGTCCGTCCTGCCTCTTGGATAACTATACAACTGCAAGAACATCTAATTGGGGTGATCATTTTAGAACGAAATTATTCATTTTATTTAGTTAGGATGCATCAAAGTGACATTAAAGAAAAAAGTACAAAAAATACATCTATTTTAAACACTATCCATCAATTAATACTAAAAAAATGTTATCAGAATACACCTCAGAAATGATTAAGCACCATATCAGTCTGATTTCTGAGATCATGTGACACTAGACACTGAAGTAATGCTGGAAATACAGCTTTGCTGTAAGAAAATGTAAATATGATATGCAGGGCCACTGCCCAGGGGCCCTTGGGGTGCAGGGGGCCCCTACCCCAAAAGCAATTGTCATTACCCGGACCAGGAGCTGACGCAAACGTTGTGCGAACGTTGTCTGAAGGTTTTGCACAGGGGCCCACGGAAACACTTCGACCAAAGGTTGCGCGAACGTTGTCTGAAGGTCCTGCACAGGGGCCCACACGGACCATAATCCGTCCCTGATGATATGCTGTCAAACAATTAATTGCAATTAATCAAAAATAAGTTGTTTACATTATGTGTGTACGGTTTATATTTTTTATGCATGTATACATGTATATATTTAAATATATATACATGCTGTATGTGTGTATTTATATATACATAATAAATATACACAACACACACATTATATAAACAAAAAAAATTATTTTAGATGCAAATCATTGTTTGGCAGCACTAATAACTCTTTAGATTATTTATTTAAATTTAAATATTACTGTGTTTTTGCACTAAATGAACTTAGATTAATTTATAAAGATAATGTACAGTGGATTGGAATGCAGCTACTGTAAGATCTCATATTTGTGCTATAGTTTACCTCTTTCCTTTCTCTGTGGATAACTTACTGAGCTTTATATGGCTTTGATGTAGAGAACAACATTCAAATTAGCTAGAGGAACGCAATTATTTAATTCCTTGAAGAGGATTCTTTTTTTTTTAATAGCTGCTGAGCACAAGGAATGTAAATAATGTCCGGTTCTTTGATTTGAAGCTGCTGGGAGGACGAATGAATAAACAGATGTCTCCAGGTTTATTTTCTATATCCTTTTGTTTCAGCCTGACTCTAGCCTACAATTGAGCTCCTCAGTCTGGCTCAGGGTCTCTGGTCTGTCGTTATTGTTCACCACATCCTTTTGTCCTTGAGCTCCTTGAGTGGCCTTGATGTCGAGACGGTTTCATTCTCTGAGGAAGAGTCATTTTATATGAATCAAACATAGAACAAGTCACAGGTAGAAAGCAGTGAATGCTCTTACATGAAATCAGTGGGAATCATATAGCGTGGTGAACAAAGTTATATAGCCAAGTCAATTTACTTTAGTTCCTTTGTGTATTAATAAAACACAGAGCTAAATCCCTCCTATTATATTTAATGAAGCTGTCTAGCCTGGAAGCATCCATTGAGGCACTTTCATTTGACAGTCACCAACTCTATTTTCCGTCTGGAAAACTTAAAATAATTTATATATTATTTAAATAGAACAAAAGATAGAGCTGAAACCATACTATCTAATCTGTCTTTTTAGTAAGTATTTGCGGATCACATGCGGCTTCGATGCTTCCAGTGTGGACAGACTGCAAAGCATTGCGATGCGTCATCAGTCGTGTCTAGTGTGGAAAGCATACGGTTCTGTTTTTTTATCGGGGCCCGTGTGTAAGACAGATCTACTTCAGTCAGACACAAAGAGAGAAAGCCACACTGACTGGATGAGAGTTTCTCTCTGCATGTCAGTTCTATCTTTTATTCATTTGTGCACTTATTCAATCAGATCTTCATTATGCCACATGCCTCCCGTGGTCAGGGGTCACTCTGCCTCTAGGGAGCATGCGGTTCATCCCAACCATGAGTGATGCTCAAGTCATGCGGCTTCAGAAAGGGGGTCGTCAGCCTACAGGGACCCAGAATCCTCCAGAACAAAGAGGCTAGACAAACACGATCCGCAGACAAACGCACAGGGCCTGATTCCAATGACCTAATGCAAAGGCTGTTTAGTTCAAAGAATGAAGACAAAGACCTTTAGCTTCACTCTGAGGGACAACGTGATGGATGATGTCAATGCTGACCACATGTGAGACGTCAGTTCGTTTGACTGGGGATAAAAATCAAATGGCCATCATTTTGGTTTTGCATCAACGTAAATGATGTTTTATTTTTTGTACGAATCTCAGAATTCAAATAGGGCCTAGAGAAGAACACAATCTATGTCGTGATTAAACAAAAAAGCTGTGGGTTTTAAAAATAAAACTTCTAACAAAAGACTTAAGGGTGCTAAAAAAACCTCTCAAATGTCAGGAGTGAAATGATTACAGAGTCATCTCTGAAACATGCGGTGGAGTAGGTGGCGTGGTGCTGAGCTGTTTGGTGACATGTTCCTGTGTTTTGTTTGCACGCTGCTAAATGCATAAAATTCAGACTAATTAATTTGCGTGTCAGACAGAGCAGTCATTTGGTATGCAAATACCTGCATGTCCTGGTTAAGCAAAAAAAAAAAAAGAGAAAATGTGAGAGTCAGAGATAAGGAGCCTTATTTTTTTGGCGAAGCAATTTCAGACGGAAGAAGGGTAACTGTAAAATTAGAGGGCAGGAAAAAGCTAGGTGTCATAAAGCTAGTATCGAATTAGCAAGAGGAATATTACAGGCAAAGACTAAACACTTTTTTCCAGGCGATATGCACACATACGCCAAATTATGCCTTTAAAGGAATAGTTCACTTAAATGGTTTTGTCATTATTTACCCATCCTCCAAACCTTAAATGTTTTCATCTTTTACAGTAGATAATAAAGACACATATAAAAGGCAAAAAAGTGGCATGCCTGAATTTACTGAATAAACTTTATAAATGCACATTGCATGGATCAACAACGTTCATCCATGGTGTTTATATATGTAAATGATGACAGAATTTTCATTTTTGGTTAACTAATACTATAATACCTCGTCCATTTGCTTAACTATTTTTGCAAATGATTTACAGTTGTTTGTAGGAGCATCCATTATTGGTGACATTCATCCCCAGAACTGAGGTCACTTGTTTACAATACAGACACAAATTACACATTTATCTAATAATGAAGATTCTGTCATCATTCACTTGAATGAATGCGAGTAGCCTAAAATGAGTTCTTATTATTGCCACAGCATTTATATCACATTTATATAAACTCCTTTGAGCAACACAGCTTAGTAAATGGAGATCTGAGTACATGGCGTGCTATTTTAAGCACGTTTTGGGAGGATTCTGTAAGACCTTTGCTCATCTTCAGAACTCACAATAAGATATTTTTGATGAAATCCAAGTCCTTTTAGCCGCTTTTCCACTGTCGGGCCGAAGAGTTCTAAGAACTGTTCCAGTTGTGTTTCCAAGTGAGCCTGGAACGCCGCGGCACAGTTACACAAGCGTGCTAAACTCTGCAGATAGAGTGTGTGTGCGTGATGTCGCCAGTCAGGAACTGTCTCTTGTCAGTTGCCTGTCTGCTAGTTTCTCTGTAGCTTGTTAAGCAAGCTATTGTGAGTAATGTAAACTCAAATTTGTAATAAATTCTAAAAACAAATTCTGATCATCCTCCACAGCTCTGGTTACTTACACCTTATATTATATGTAAACATTTGTGTTACCACGGCAACAGCTTACGCATTGGAGTTGCGTTCCAAGGAGATTGGTTATTACCCGCAGTGGAAAACGAAACCAGAACTGTAATGGCTGCAAAATGAACCGTTCGACACGATGGTGGCAAAGCGGCTACATTTGACCCTACATAGGTTATGTGCATAAAGGCCCAGAAAGGTAGTAAGGATATAGAGGTTCAACCGTAGCTACAGCAATACTGTTTGTGCACAAAGAAACCAAAAAACGAGGACAAAAACAACACTGCATGCATGAAAAACCCAACCAGAAGACATAAAGTCGTATAGGTTTGGAACAACATGAGGATGAGGCAAAATGTGTGTAATATACCATGCCTAATTATTTTTTCTACAACAAAACAAGCAGTGTGATTGAGAATACATGTAGATTCTAATGCATTGTAGGTTTAAAAGCGGTTAGCTTGAGAGTGCGCGAGTGTGTTTTTGTGTGATTGTGCTGGGTTTGCCCTTGAGATCAGGGTTTGTGTCTTTGAGAACGCATCCGTTGGCACGGAGACTGGTATAGCTGGTGAGGAAGGTGGCACCGTTCATTTCCTGGCAGCTCTGTGCTTCTGTCCATAATGATGTTTAGGGCTATGTGCTCGCCTGTGCCAAAAATCTGTTCTATAGCATTTGTTGGGGTCTCTCGAGGATATCATCATGAAGGAAAATGAAACCTGGATTGTCTGCAGTCGCTAGAAGTACAGCGAGGGGAGGAAATGGGACGGGAGGATCAGTGGTCAGATGGTAAACAGGGAAGGCAAACCCATAAATACAGCCAGCCATCTGATCTGGAAACAGTCGTTCTGGACTGCAGGCGTAAATGTTCTCTGAAGCTTTGGGTTTGTGGGGGTTTAATTATGCTTCGTATGAAACTGGCATAAATAATCATACAGTTTCTCTGGACGTGTTAGAATCTGTTTATTAGATGCAATGTGTCAAACTATGAGGTGTAAAATACAGCAGGAGAAGAGAAGTGAAATCATTTTTTTACAGTTTAAGGTTTTAGTCACAATTTTGCATTTTGGTGAAAAATATACTAAATTTAGTCTATATTTTTGAATATGTCATATCCAGTTTAACTACATGTTGGCTACACTGAAATGTAAGTTTGTGTGAACAACATTTGAATCAAATGAGAATGTGTATACATGTGTAAATTTATAATTTTATATTGTATTTATTTCAAACCGGTTCTTTCGGTTGTTTCTATGTTTCATATGTTTATTTTCAAATGTTAGAAATGTGTTAATTTATCATTTTGGTCCATAAAGACTGATATTAACATTGGATGTGTTGAGATAACAATAACAAAAGAACAGATAAAAATTATATTTTATATATATATATATTAAAATTAGCTAAAATTAATTAAGTAAAATTAGCTAAAATTAATGAATGGGACAAATATATATATATATATATCATTAATTTTAGCTAATTTTACTACAAATTTGGCCAATTAGCATCTATTTTTATTTATCAAAAATAACTTGAAAAATATCAGTTTAACAGTGCAAAATTAAACCAAATATTTAAACATAATTAATTTATTAATTTAAACACATTTTCAGATTATGCTTGGTCATTAAAATTAAAAAGTAAAAAAAGCATTATTCTTTCAATTTGTATTAATGCATTTTTGTCTATTTTACTGCAGTTTGACAAAAATGTTGACCAACAAATCACTAAATAAATGTCGAAATGCAAAACACTAGAAGGGATGATGAGAAAAGAACAGACCGAAACATATGAGACAAGAAGACAACTGATGACAATTGTTAGAGAACAGACAAGACAAGAGCAAACACGACAGGGAAAGTAAAGAAAGATAAGAACATTTGGCAAGAGACAGAGTGGCCAATAAATGACAATTGTCAAATGAGACAAGAACATGCAAGAGAAGAGACTAAAAAAATGAGATGAGACGAGAAGAGAAAATGACTGGTCAGCAGCGAGGAGCTGGAGAGAGGGTCGGGTCAAGGAGCACACTGAGGAAGGCAGGACACAGGAAGCAAGAGCAGCACTGAGCAAAGAAAGTTCAGTTTGTTACTAAAGCAATTTCAAGACAGATTTGGCCGGCAGATGGTTGGCAGCGTTGTGTTTGTTAAACCAACTGGTCGGGTACATTAGGATGTCGGGGAGCAGCATGCATTGAGTCTCCATTTAGAACAGCCACACATGGGGGAGGGGAAGAGGGGGTGCCGGCCTGGCAAGCTGGTCAGGAAATAACGGGAGCGGTCGCAGAGCGGCCGGGGGAAAAGCTAATTAGCCCACGCATGGCCCGCAGTCACACACACACACACACACACTCTATAATGAGACTCAGGTATGTTCGACACCTCACACGGATAGAGAGACCTAGAAAACACTCAACCTCCTTCCACATTCCATTTACTCTTATCAGTCTACTGCAGTCTGATCGGGACTCGCTCAATGTGGTTCTTTTGCTTTCTCTGTCTGTCTGTTCTTGTAGCTGTCAAAAACATTGGCATGGGCCCTTGATGGCAAAATATACTGGCACTGGCAAGCCAGGGTTCTTATCATCAACTAAAACTAAACTATTAAATGCAGTTTTGTAAATTGAAATAAAGCTGAAATTAAATGAAATGTAAATATATTCAATTAAAATCTTGAATTTTGGAAATGTTGCCTTGAGAGCAAACTGTAATAAGCACAAAGTAAAAGATGTAATTTAATTACAGGAAAACAAAAAAAAAATTATAATAAAATATATTATAATCAAATAACTTGAATTGTAAATAATACTGAAATAACACTGCTGTAAGATGGTGAATTTTCAAATATTATAGTGCAGTTGTTCATGTAGGCCTAAAATATATGACAACACAATTTTTTTTTTTCTTTTACTACTCCAGTACTCTAAACAACTAATTTTTGAAAATAGTTGCACTATTTTAGAGGATCGTTTGACCCAAACATAAAAATTCTCACAACATTTGACAAGAAATGTTACATTTTTTATACGTTTTAGTGCTGTCAAATGATCCAAATTAATCACATCCGAAATAAACGTTTTTGTTTACATAATATATGTGTCTATTTAAGTATATATAATACAGACACATGCATGTATATTTAAGAAAAATATGTTGTTTATATATGTATAATAAATTATATAAATTTGTGCATGTGAATATTTTCTAAATATATGCTGTATGAGTATATATAATATACACAGTACAGTACACACACATATTATGTAAACAAACATTTATTTTGGATTCGATTAATCTTTTGTCAGCACTAATAAATTTAATAAATCATTTTCAGTACTGTAAAACGATTAATAGTGATTTATCTCATCCAAAATACCAAAAAGCTTTGTTTATTTACACAATATATGTCTGTGTGTTGTATATATTTATTATGTGTGTGTATATATATATGTATGTATCTGTGTGTTGTATATATATATATATATATATGTATAATTCACACACATAATTTAACAGCACTGAATATTTTACATTTACAAGACAGACTATCACTTTTATGATTTTCTTTGTTCTGGGGAGTTTTTCAGCTTTTATCTTCATTTGTGGGATATTTTTCATAAAAATTTTCTTTTTTTGGCTGTTGGAAGAAATAAAGGCACACATGCCAGTGGCCTGGAAGAAATAAAGCCACATAAGGAATGACACAAGGTAAATAATGACCGAATTTTTGTTTTTGGGTGAACTGTTTCTTTAAAAATCAATTAGCCGTCATTGGAAGGCCACAGAATAAAAGTAAAAAAGCCACAAACACACACTTCCAATTCACCTCCTCCTTCGTAATTACAGCTCACATTATCCATGGGAGACTGGTGGCGAAGGTGCGACTGGGCTTTTACTGCGCTAGCGTGTAATAGAGTGAGGCTGCAGTCGCTAATTAAGGCCATTGTGATTTCTTACAGACATTGATGGGGAGGTGTAATTGGTGGAGTGCAGTCAATCTCCTGGATTTTGCTCAGGGCGCACGGAGACTAGGTAAACCACACATGTGGAGGCCTCGGAGGGGAAAAACCTGTCTTTTGTTAGCCCTTAATTGAGATGCTAATAGATGGGAACATGTCACACCAAGTTCTTGAGACGTGAGGACAGAGAGAAGGAGAGAAAGTGAGAGAGAGTAAATGAGCACAAAGGCAGGGGGGTGGGTGGATGGAGCGCTGCCCCCTGTGGATAGGACACACTGCCCCCTTGTGGTTACTTCTACCAGCCCTTTATTTAGCAATATGATGCTACTGTCTCTGCCAATTAACGGCCCATAAACGAAACAGAAAGGGTATGACCGGGATATTGAATATTGAACAATGTCTCAAGGTCGATTAAGAGCAAATCTCCTTCATTTAAACCCTGAGTGATCGTCAGTCTCTGTACTAATATGGCGTGCTCTAAAGCGCTGCTAGTTTAGGACATTCATGTTTTGCTTTGAGAATCAGCCAGAAGGTGATCTGAACAAGGACGCTGGGGCAGATATTGGGCTAAAAGGAGGAGATTATATTCGCTGCAGCCTGTAGCACGATGACGTACTGGATCAGGTCCAGCACGTATTGGATGTTTGACGCGCATGCGCAGTATGGGATTTTAATGGATTTTACATAAACGTTCGTGAACAAGGTATATTATCACAAAGTTGCAAGTGAATTTCCTGGAGACAGACCAAATGGCTTGATACACCAACTATTCGGTTACGATAGCCCCCTCTCTATAGGGAGACTTACTGTATCAGACCATGTGTGAAAAGCAACTAATAAAACTTTTAATTGACCTGACTGGGGCATTTATTAGCGAGGTAAAGTCTTAATATGAATTTAATGATTTATTGTCATTGATTGATTTATTTTATTTATTGATATACAACGATTCATTATTATTATTATTAGCCTATTTTAAAAAGTTTGTAATTATATTAGAATAATATATTATCTAAACAAACAAAACAGTATGGCATTCATTTAATATCCCCAATAAAATAAACATGCCGGAAAGTAAATAATAGTAGACCCTTTACAGTTCCGAATGATGTATTACGTTTACCTTTATGAGCAAAAATGATGGCGTATTTAAGTTATTTTTACTGGAAAAAAATAATATGCAGGTGATCACACTGGCGCCTCCGTGTAATGTAAACTAACATTGTGATATGCTTGAACTGTTATATATAGAGAGATTTTATATTAGGCCAGTCGTGATGATTTGAGAAGGCTAAATGATCAAAACTTTCTGCCGCTGGCCACAAAATAAATACATACCAAACTTGTTCATGCAAAACCATCGCTGCTTAAATAAAGTGTGAATAAACTGCACTAAAATGATGTATAATTTGCGTAAGCCTATGAAGCACACCTACAGTACGCATCTCTGATCCAGTACGTCATCGTGCTATACAGGCTGCAGGAGGGCAGAATTTGGTGACAACGGTCCAGCGTCTTTCAGGCTAATTAACATTAACTAAAACTATCAAACTGTTGTTGTTTTTTTTTGTTATTTAAAGAAAAACTAAACAAATATTTAACGGTGACATAGAATTAATTGAAAGAATATTTTAAATTGTTCTCTGATATGTACATAGAAGGTATGTAGCTTAGGTCAGGGGAAAAATGCCCAGAAACAGCTCCAGTTTTACAGCTCCATTTACAACCCTAGAATTTGACCCTGGAATGAAACAGTCTGTTTTTGCCTTATTTGGACGGTTCATGAATAGTAATGAGAAGGTCTGCTCTGATTGGCTGTTTCTCAGCGTTGCTCATTTCAGTAGCACAAACAGATTTCTACTGTCCAGCGTGAAC
>JAUMHQ010000032.1:1946580-1964660 GCA_032361165.1 Enteromius paludinosus | reverse complement strand
CGGATGAAATATGCTAATTTTTTGAGATAGGAATTTTGGGTTTTCATGAGCTGTATGCCAAAATCATCAATATTAAACAATAAAAGGCTTGAACTACTTCTGTTGTGTGTAATGAATTTAAAATATATGAAAGTCTAATCACAATATGCAAATTTTTTGAAAAGGACCTGTATATATACACACACATAAAGTGGGTCCAGAAAGTACTCAGACCCCCTTAAATTTTTCACTCTGTTATATTGCATCCATTTGCTAAAATCATTTAAGTTCATTTTTGTTACCTCACTAAAAATGTACACACAGCACCCCATATTAACAGAAAAACACTAAATTGTTGACATTTTTTGCATATTTATTAAAAAAAAAAAAAAAAACTTAAATATCACATGGTCCAAAGTATGTAGTTGCTGTGACACTCATATTTAACTCAGGTGCTGTCCATTGTTTCTGATCATCCTTGAGATGGTTCTACACCTTCAGAAAGTTGTCCACCAGTCTGGGCTTTATGGCAGAGTGTCCCGACAGAAGCCTTTCCTCAGTGTAAGACATATCAAAGCCCGCATGGAGTTTGCTAAAAAAACACCTGAAGGACTCCAAGATGGTGAGAAATAAGATTCTCTGGTCTGATGAGACCAAGATAGAACTTTTTGACCTTAATTCTAAGAGGTATGTGTGGAGAAAACCAGGCACAGCTCATCACCTGTCCAATACAGTCCCAAAAGTGAATCATGGGTCTGAATACTTAGAACCATGTGATTTTTTTTTTTTTTTAAATTTTATAAATCTGTGTTTTTCTGTCAATACAGGGTGCTGTGTGTACATTAATGAGGAAAAAAATTAACTTAAATGATTTTAGTAAATGGCTGCAATATATCAAAGAGTGAAAATTTTAAGGGATTCTGAATACTTTACGTACCCACTGTATGTATCGCTGAGTTTGTCCATATTTAACTCAGCATTTTTTAGAGTGTATAAATCAGGGTATCAGGTATGAAATATGCAGACAGGCGACTTGTGTCTGTGTTTGCTTTCAGTGGTCATTTAGGTACATATTTTATCTGTAAATATGGCATATTATACACTAAAAGAGTGGCTCATTAGGTGATGTGGTTGTCCATACTGACCATACTTGGCTGGGTCTCTGTATATTAAGTGGGCCAACATATATGGCTTGGCTGGAACCTCTGAGTCATAACAGAAACCAGATGTAAAGGGAGACATCGACGGTCTCAAAGTCAGACTTATAGCACTGTTTACAGTCTGTTCCCTCCAGCATTCTCTTGGGCTGAAGGGCTTCTGTAAAACTTTCTCAAATCAATTTATAGGCAAAGATTTTTTGTATCTCTTTCTTATCATAAAAGTACTTCCTTAGAGATTTTCTTGCCGTGTTAACCAATTGCTGCTTTGCTGACATGTATCATGTTGTTAGTCACTGAATTACTGTACTGTCAGCTCTATTAACCCTGAGAGATGTTGAAAGCAGGGTGGAGTGAAAGACAAATTCAATGGAACGTTTCCATTACCATTCCAGTGGGAAATGTTTCTTCAGATTATTGAAATGTTCTATACACTAAGTAACAAAAATGGTTCTTTTAAGAACCATTAACAGAAAGGTTCATCCATCCAAAATGGATCCTCTTTGGCATAGCTTCAAACCCTGATTGGTTTGTAGTTTCAATACATAGTAAAAATCGCATTATGTTCATATCTTTGCTACAAAGTCCAATGGTATTCTGAATGGTCAATGAAGTGTGGAAGTCTCCTGAGAAGGCAAAGTTAAAAAGTTCAATAAAAATCATCAGAAGGAAGCATGAGACAGAGGAAAGCTGCTTTCTAGTCAGAGGGGTTTAAACTGCGATTACCGCTGCCACCTTTAAAAGTGATTCATTTGGAAACACTTGGGGAAAAAACAACATCAGTTTTGCTTTGGTGGCTTGTGGAAAAGCTGTAGGCGTGCAGGTACATACAGAGAGGTTACTTTCCATCCATAGACCAGGGCCAAGGAGACAGAGCAGGAGTCCGGCCAAGCGCTGGAGAACCATTAATGCACAACTCTAAATCATTCCAACGATGGGCTCAAAGGCGTCATGTTTTTGCAGGGCCGGAGCCAGGAGAGGATGTTTAGCCGTGCCTAATCTTCTCCTGGAGGTTTGCATTTGATCGTATCTTGTACATTATGGATATACGATTCCACACCCGAGCGAAATAGAGACGTGTAATGTACAGTGGCAGGGAGGAAGTGATCAGGCGGGCAGGCAGACAAGCAGGCTTGGTGTAGAAAAGTAGGGATAGATGCGAGCCCAGCAAGACCTGCATGGCATATGGCGAAAAATCTGTTCTTCACTGTTATTAAGTGGCTCTCAGGCTGCCTTCAGCCAAGGCATACCCAGTAAGCCATGGCAGAAACAGAGAACGGTTCTTGCAGAGCTGACGCATTTTGATCCAGTTGAGCACTGTAGGGCAGCCCACCCTCTGATAGTCCATTATAATTAGAACACTTTGTCGTCATCTTGCTGTACACTGATGGTGTCATAAATTGCAAACTGCCAATTCACTTTTTCAGCACAGTGTAAAAATATTTAGCATGCTGTTTACAGTATACACAGTACTATGCAAAGCCATATTAGATGTTTTTTGAGTTTTTTTATGAACAGGAGTTTTTCTATTATTGCCTGTGTGTGTTTTAAGCAACACACACACACATACAGCATATATATACATATAAACAGAGTCATTATTTGTAACCACTACTTCCAATGTTTCCCTTCAGAGAAATTGGCCAATAACTCTTAAAGACCTTTGCCTGAGCCCAATTATCTAAACATAGCCTCAAAATCTTTTCGGTATTTCAGGTTGCAGTTGACCAACATGTGTTTTTCTGGTTACGTAATTACTGTGATTCAGCTCAAAAATAACATAATTATCTTCTACCAAACCTTTAATTAGTTTTGTTGTCTTATCTAATTCGTATGCTCCATAAATGGTTTTATTTATTTATCAGAACAATTAAAATGCTGATGTACAGATTGTCACATTTGACAAATTAAAGCATCTACGAACTCGTTAGCAGCATTAGTGGATGGATGCAGAGGGATTTATACAGGTGCTATTTTCATTTCACTATAAATTTGAATTATGACATTAATTTGTAATACATTAAAAATTTCTTTTTATAATTTTGAAACTGACAGAATGAATAATATACTTTGTTCCAATCACTCCCCCAAAAACTTCTGTTATAATTCATGTCATAATAAACACAAAGTCTTCATTTTGAATGTGGAAACCAATTTCCGACGTTTAGCAGAAGGTTTAAGCTGTTCTTTTTTATACAATAAAAGTGAAAGGTGTACAGGGGCTGTAAAGTTTCTTACATTTCATTCTGTTCTTCATAGAAACTTAATATGGCCAGTTATTATGGACTAGTACTAGCACAGTTATTATTATAATTCTTTTGGCCATTCTTAATAGCCTCTGATTATTATTCATTTTAATTGTACAACAAAAAGCATAAAAATCTCTTTTTGAGGTCAGTGAAAGAAAGTCACAACTGAGAACTTCTACAGATTATTTTAAAGATATTCATTTTAGGGTGAGCTCCCTCTTTAAAAGAACGTTTTGGTTAAACATCAAACAAATTACTGGCCTCATGGCTGTAGTAAACCTTCCTTAGGTCTGAAAGGGTCAAGACGTTCTTAGTATAAAGCATACGAAATCGGTACCTGACAGCCACTGATGCTATCTGGGATCAAAATGATCGTTGACACCCTCTCAAAAGCAACTTCTTATAAAAGTCACCACCTCTCCATTAGTGCTGTCTGGAACAGTCACCCAACAGGCCAGTGTGGAACAGCATTTACTCTGTAATCAAAGGTAAAATGCGTGGTTTTCAGTAAGAAAGTGACACCAAGCTTATTTTATTCTATGTATCCGGCTCCCAGGTTTCCAGCTGGGATAATCAGCAATAAATCACATTTAATTTCCCTGAGAATGTGTGTCCAAGCCCAGCGCTAGAACATGAGACAGGATGTGGTAGACCTGTGTTAGCAGCACTTTCAGTAAGACTACCATGTGCTTGTACATCATGTTTTACTTTGGAAAGAAGAAGCTGATGCATCTTTGCATTTATTTACAGTACATAGTTTTTTGACAAAACAGTAATGATTTGTCATTACTTATTCTTTAAGACTCCTTGTAACTATTCAGAAATTCAGAACTGAAATCCTAAAATCCAGCACAAGGAATCTATCCAATCCATCAGACTCAGACTGTATTGTAACGTGATATTGTATATTTAGTAGTAAAGTTAATGTAAAGCATAATGTAAAGTTAGCCAGCAATCATCAGAGCTTTTTACTTGTTGCTGTATATTTACGCAAAATAAACAAAGAATGAGCCTTTAAATCAGTAACGCACATTAACGCCTGAATTTAGATATAACCTTATAAGCTAACTTAATATATAAATTGCTGTAAGACAGAAAGTCAATGAATAGCTAAATAATATGGGCCATAACAACAAGTGATGAGACTGCATGTGTTAGATACATAACATAAGCATAGTTACCACAAAGTACATATTTACCTAACGTTTCCTGGTTTATGCACACGGAAGTTTTTATGTAAGATTGGTATTTCCAAAACGTTTAGATAAAACAATGAAGCTTTGTTTGCGCGGGAATGTCTTACGTTACCTTCTTTAAACGGGGGAAAAACGCGAGACAACCTTTTTTTTATTAATTGTGCTGACCAACACAAAACATGGTTGTCGAGTCGGCAAAATACTTCAAAATGAACTCATTTTCGTTTGATTAAGATACCTACCTTAACAAATAGGCCTAGTAAAACGTCTGTACCGTAGTTTGAACGCTCCATCTCCACATGTGAACACTAGGTGGAGCCATAGAGAACCTTTTTTTCTATTAAACCTCATCAATCGCCCATTGAATGAGTGAGTGAGTGTAATGAGTGTATTATGTCTGACCTCAATGTGTCTACTACCACGTGGTATTGTCTAACACAGTGACCCTCAACCTGTGTTAAACACCGTGGTAGGAACTGTTCACAAGTTCTAATTATTACACTTGAAGTTTAAATTTGTTATAATGTTTTTATTTATTATTCTTTTTTATCTTTTCATTGTTATTATTATATTTTTCCACATATGTCCCAAGCTGTGGCAATATTGTATCTTTGCAGTCATACCAACTAAGCAATTTTGAATTTAAATTTGTAAGAAAAGGATGTTACATTCACTGTCCATGCCTAATATCTGAAATCGTAGTTTATTTTTTAAATAAAAAAAAGCAGTATTTTTATGCATATGCAAAACATAACTTATTTTAACATTTTACACTTAACATTTTAATACACCAGTAATATTCTTTACAAATGTCATTTATTTTTGTATGTGTGATGTTAAAGTTAAAATGTAGCATAATAACTGTACATATCATGACCTACCCAAGTGACTTACGACTCTTATTAGTCTTACAGGGATGAAGGTAAATCAAGAGTCTGGTTGAAACAAGTAATTGTTGATCATTGATTACTGATGCATACCTCAGCAGGTAATGTGTTCGAATCCTGAGGTTGAAATTATTAGAGGCTTAAAGGAGGAAGTGCAGCTTAAGAAAGTCCAGGGGAGTGTGTAAAATGCTGCACCTGTGCATATGAAAGTACTGGTTTTCAGGAGCAAATTAGTATTTTAAGAGATAGTCTAGCTTAATCATTGTCTTTTCTCAATAATATTTTACTTTTAATGCATTTGCTGGCTCCAGGATGGATAATCATGAACGGATTGTTTCGGCTTGCTTGGCAAGCTAACAATAATTCTGTCGAAACGTTTATAAAGCTTTCCTCTCGTATAGAGGTCAGTGTTCTGTGAAAACAGAAGTTATTGATTTACTGATTGATTTAGTCACCGATTCTGCATGCAGTGTGATGTTTCGAGCAGTTAGCCAAAATCTCACTGTTTTATTAGTTTAATAAACACTTACCCAGCACGTGTATGTTGCTACAAAAGTTGAAATTATGTTTTTAATCAAATGAAAACATAAAGTGTTAATGTAATGTGGTATGAAATTAGATAAAAAGGCGAAGACTGGCACAAAGATTTCAAAAACATATTCCTCGCTAAAATCAGGCCTGTAATATTGAAAAAAAATAACCCTTAGATTCACATTAAGGTATCAGTTAAAGCTGCATATACAGCAGTGGGAATGTGTCCCACACCTCACAGTTCAAATTCAGAAGCATGAGCTTTTTTTTTTCCTCTGTCAAACTGTTCATTATGTCTCTCCCACAGCTGCAGGAAGAAGCCGTTTGGAGCTCTGAAGTTCTCTTTCCTCCTCCACAGCACCTCACCTCACAGATCTAATTGCTGTAGCCAGGGGCTCTGTGACCAAATATGTTGTTTTGTGTTGTACCCAGCCTTTAATTATCTCTCCTGAATGCAAAACTAAGCCTAATCTGGACTAATGAGAAGTCAAAAAGTGAGCTAAATAGAACTATGGGTGGGAAAAAATAACCCAACCCCTGTGGTGCTGTATAGAATACATCATTTGCCCCCTTTTGATTAAATGACAGGCCCCATTGAGGAACCATTCTCAACAACTTTCACGCCATAGTACATATCTCACCGCCTGTTTGCGGAGCACTCGTGTCACAGGAATTTTCACCACATTTGAGATAACTATGGAAGGAATTGGCAAAAACGAGAGCAAGAACTGTTTCTGAGCTGCATTAAATGTTTGGAGGAACCCTACACAGTTAAAAGAGTCTGGCGAGCAGATGCTTATATTGAAATGTTTCAATTGGCTTTTTATTGTTTTAATTAAGATGGAGGTTTACCACAACGGGCTTCCCTTGGCTTGGGAAAAAGACCTGGTCTGTCTAGGTTTTCTCCTTTAAAAAAGATGGGTTATCTCTCCAGGCTGCTGTTTTGACTTTGTTTTTCAAGCCTCCATTCCTAACATAGCATCAGGGAGGAAAAGATAAGAGTGCGCTAAAATTCCTGTGAGGTGCCAGCTCACCCATGAAGTGGAACTCAATCCATCCTTTCATAATCTGTGATGCACCTCAGACCGTGTTGGAAGCACTTGATGGAAACAAACAATGTTGAGATACCTTCGTTCACAAATGTTTCCACTGGATTTAGGGCATTTATCCAAACAAATAATGCAATCTCTCATTCTCTCTCTCTCTCCAACTGACACTCACATATAATGAGTCTTTTAAAACACCTGTCCTTAGCATTGTGAAGAACAACTTGGCAGGTTGATCCAAAGAAGGAGATAGGGGGAGGAGGGTGTGGTGGGCTGGAGGTGTCTAGAGAGTGGCAGAAGTTTCTGAGAAACTCCACAACCTGCTCTCTCTCCCCTCACAGCTTTGCTCTCTTCCTGTGGATAGACATTCAGGAGACAGGCTTGCCAATTAATATACTGAGCATCTTTGGAAAGAAGCATTATGGATTGTCTCTTCTTGTTTTTAATAAGTGTGGTTGTTTTCATATTGGAACAAGGTAAATGACTATCATCTTTCTTATATATATATATATATAACAGGATGACAGGATTTTATCTAGCAAAAGCCAACTTTGTTAAAATCAGATTCTCTCTGGTATGTTCTTTGCATGTGAACTTTTTTCACACCAGAATTTAAAGGGATAAACTATTTACTGTTGATGCGTAAAGAAAACTTTATTTCCTCAATGAAACATTTTGGTTTAGTTGCCAATATTTAAAATATGAATTTTGACATAATACTTTGACACAAAGTATTTTATTTGATTGTTACTGGTGATATATGAAAATAATCTACAACAGAAGTATATCATATATCAGTCATTTGAGTCGAATTTTTTTTTGATAGATTCCAATGATCATTTTTCACAATATGCAGTTAGTTGTACAATATCAGGCAGAACTGTTGAATTAGGGTTAAATGTTGCATAAAATGCTGCTTAAGCCATTTAAGCATGTAACTGTGTAAACTCTCCACGTGTAGGCCATCCACAACTTCTGTGGACCACAGAGCATGTAACTTCCTTCATGGTGGTGCAAAAAGCAGCGGCAGTTGCCTCAGAATGGTCTAGATTTTGTGCTGTGGGTATAGGCTTAATTTGAATAGCGTGCAGAGTTCATAGCCAGAGCAAGCTGTCTCTGTAAACAGTTCAAGCAATGAGAAATTTCAGAAACTTTAACCAAGATCATTTCTTTGTTTTAACAAGGGAAATTTTCTTCAATCAATTGACATGGTTGCAAATTGGCTCACAATTCCTTTTCTTTTACGTAACAGAAAGGCTTGTTTTTCAGCTCTTAAGTTTCAGCATAGGATATACAGATATGCAGTGCAAAACAATAGGATATTAGGCTAGGATAATATACTGTATAGCAAAGTACTGTTATTGCAGTTAATTGCTGGGTTTTGAGTTTCAGGCTCAGTCTCCTACAGGACTGAAATAATCACAGCTTTGAATTTAAAAAAACCCAAAACAATCAAACTACTTGGGATTTTTTTTTAAAGGTTTACATCTTCCTGCTAACCTGTTGCTCTTTCTTTGAGTAAGATGGTCTGGTTCACCCTTGGTGGTTATGATTTTACGTAATCCCTTGCTTGTCTTTTACAATTCTATGCTGATCCACCTTGGCAGCCCTCTCTTTCTTCAGGGCATGGGTCTCAAAATTAAATTTTTCTTGAGAATAAAAAAGCTGCCCTGAGAGGTGCTACAGAACTCATTCCAGTCATGCCATCTAGTACAAGTATCAAATCAGTCTAGCCTGATAAAATATTACAGGGATGAAGAGAACTTTCTCACGATTTTGGGCAGCATGGCATAAAGTCACTTGTAGGTTAATCATGTCAGGCATTTTAAGCAGACATTCCAATGGATTTGTCACAAATTCCAAGCTACTCACTGTGATTAATTATCCTGACCTTATATATGAAAACTAACCCCAATGCTTCACCAGGTAACCTCAACTGACGCCTTCAGGATGTGAATGACAACTGACTTCCAGCCAAGTCAGACCAATTGTTGGTTATTCCACATCAGACTTCTATGGTTAGACCCCCATAGCCTTGTTATGGTGATGGATCACTGTGATCACTCCCAGATCACTTTCCACAAGACCCGGGCATGCAATTTCATCCTTTTCTATAAAGCCTCAGCCTAACAGCCTCAGGCCCTGTTTGCTTGACTGAGCACCTTATAAGTCATTCCGGTTACTGGGGTCCTGCTAATACCCCTCTTCCATGTATCCTGAAAAAAGACCTCTTGCAGTCTAAGTTCATCCGTCTTGCGTCATGAAAGAATTTATTATCTAACTTTTCTGCCAATTTAAAGTACCCGGATGTAAATACCATCATATCTGTTTGTCTGTTGGAGAGTAACCATGTTGCAGATGAGTGCAAGACCTGTTTTTGATTCCACTTTTAAAACCCCAACCATCGGGAAGCTGTAGTGGTGGTTTGCTTTGTAGCATCTACATGTGCTGCTGGAACCCTAGAGGCAAAAAATGCAGTCGGCCACAGATTCGTATTTGCTGTCTTCTTTAAAGTTAGACCACATGGGCAACTTGGCTTTTTATTCACCGCAACTTTAATGAAGCTCAACCATAGGACCTTTTATTTTTCTTCTGTTGTCGACATGATTTGATCATTATTAATTCTGCTGCATAGCAATTCACTTCTGAACTGATAACCTATGAGATCAAAGCCACATGAAAACAGGATTAAAACAAAGCAGACCTCGAAGACACAACAGTGCTGAATTGTTTAGACAGCAGGAACAGCTTAGACATGTTATGTCTCACATCATCAAGTGAAGACTAATATTTTGACACATTGTAAGGATTTGTTACAGGTGTAACACATCCAAGCCAAATGTCTTAGGCTTAGGCTGAAAATGCGGATTTGTGAATTGCTGTAATTAAGCTTTTTAAAGGTTGCATTGATAGTGTTAAAATCTAGTAAACGCTGTGATATATTATAACAATTCGATAGCTTTTTTCTGTTTTAATATATCTTAAAATGTCATTTATTCCTTGTGATGAAAAAAGCTGAATTTTTGGCTGAAATTTTTCCGGTCTTCAGGGTCACATGATCCTATAATATATTGTTTTGGTGCATAAAAACATTTCTTATTACTATTAATGTTTTAGGATTCTTAAATGAATTGAACAGAAAAAAAAAATATTTTGCAACATTGTCTTTTTCTTTTTACCTGTTCCTTAAAACTCTTTTCTTGTCAGTCCCAGGGTCTCATGCCAACAGAAGTCCATCTGTGAATGCTACTCCACACACTCACCGTCGTGAAAGACGCTGCTCCTGTGAAAATCTGAAGGACAAAGAATGTGTGTACTTCTGCCACATAGGAATCGTATGGGTCGATACGCCCAGGTACATCAAACAAACATTGATCTCTGCATGTCTTTTTGGTAAAGAGAGATTTGAGATCTTCTGTATAGGGGAACTGATGCTGGCAACCTGTGTCTGGTTGTATTTAAGTGTGTGGTCTCATTAATGTGGCCCACGCATGGAGACCTGAGGACAGGCAGACTGCCTCTGGTGAAAAACAACCTAGAAATCAAAGATTGAGACTCTGGCTCTTGAGACGTGAAACAAGTGTGAAGTCTTTTATATTTGAAACAAACAGGAATCTACTGTATGGTTAAAATGCAAACTCAAAGAAGCACAAGGCTTTCGCTTCTGTTGAAAGAGTTCTACATAGTGCATAAAAGACACATTTATACAGTATATATACTGTATGGTGCAGAACTTTTTGCCTGTATAAGTTATTTAATAAATATGATTATTATAAAAAACATCCAGTGTTCTCTCTCTCAGTCAGGTCATTCCCTATGGTGTGGGTTCACTCCAAATGCGACTAAGACGAGATGTGGAAAGATGCCAGTGCACAGACAAGAGAGATACAAAGTGTGTGCAGTTTTGCTCTTATTTGGATCTCCAGCAGGAGTGAGTGTCATTATTCATTTCACCGTATTTGACACACATTGCGGTGGTTTTATTGTGTTTTACTGATACACTATACTTTGACTCTTTTGCAGAGATGAAAATGCCTTAGTCAGAAGGTATCATCCCAGAAACTACAAAGAACGATACAAGTCTAGATTCCCCCAGAGATTGAGGAATCACAAACCAATACAAACAACCTGAAATGAAAAAGAAAAAAAAAGCTTTGTAGTAACATGCTGTATATTATTACTATTTGGGCAGCAAGCCTGGCCGTGTGCGTCTGAACATGTGTGCTGTGAATGGTTTACGGAGTACAGTATTACAGATCAATTTCTATTACTTTGGCTTGTCATGAAATGCTAGCATCTCAATAGTGAGTGTAGGAGTGATACTGTTTATTACCTAGTATTTTGTAGAATACTGGAAAACCGTATCGCTTCTTATTGACGTGTGATTTATATTATTTGATGTTTGCAATTTTGTTTCCTTACGGTGAGTACAATTGGATATTTATTGAGAACAGAAATGACTTATGGGCACTTTATGTTTGACATTAAACATATAAGTTGACCTTGCGTAAAATGTATTCTGTTTAGAAGGAGGATATTGACAAGAGAAAGATTGTAGACCGAGTTTTAGTTTTGGAATAATAATAAAAATAATAACTATGAACTACTCAGACAAGCAGTTAAATGTTATTAGTGGATATGATTTCTCAGACAATTGAAACAGTTTGTAATCTAATGAATGAACAGAATATTTATTGTAATGTGAACGGCAAATAATAAAATAAAAACCTAGTCACCTGTGAACCTTTTCCCCCCACATATAATGGAATATGTCCGAAGTGTGTCATTTTGGTTTTGGTATCGACTTTCTTTTGCAATAATGAGAGTAAGGTTAAATATGTACAGAAAAAGTTAAACCACTTCAGAGAGGTGTAGTGTGAGAGAAACCGATAAAACTGTCATTGTGCCCAGAGATCAAACAGGAGTCTCATCATGGGAGAGGGTAATGGCAAAGCTAAATGTTTCCACAGTGCTAGAGGCTAGCAATTTTCTGAATAGCTGCACTCGCTCTTTCTTTTGCTGTTGTTGTTTTCCAAGAGGTGATGTGTAAAGCCTTTCTGGTGTAAACCAATATTGTTGGTTGGTCTAGTTTTTCAGTGATCGCATTATGAAGGATCAACCGTGCAGTTAAGGTGAATAGTAGTGGACCTACATCTTTATATAAGACCGGCTATTTATCTCCATTCATTTTTGGCATCATCAGGAATGCTGGTTTACCTCACAGGAAGCCTTTCACAAGAAACTTCTGGAAGGAATTTGTGGTGCTCTCGTTTACTACCGGGACAAAGGAACAAACACTCTCTATTCCTGTCCCCCCTGTTTCAGTCAGACGCATCGAGCCAGCCACTAACCACATTGTTAGGTTCTGGGAAACACCCAACAAATGATTAAAAGTCAGCTAAAAGTTGATTGCTTACTGCGTATTTCTATTATATATTGTTTGTATTGTCTGTACTCTTGTGTGTCTCAATTTATTTCATTTTTAGACATGTATGTAAAGCACTTTGAGATTACATTTTAAAGGCGCTATATAAAATAAAGTTTATTATTATTACTATCAATAGATAGGACTGTGGGTAATAAAAGAGTCAGTATTAGTTTGTTTGGTGGAATACAGACATCAAATTTCTAAGGGATCATAAGTTTTTCAGATTTTTCCCCATAAGCAGAAACGGTTACTACTCAAAAATGACAAGATCTGTTTTAAGTGCATTTAATATGCAGGATGTCACATTTTCATAAAGCATCCATAACCGCTATACAATGATGATCTACACTGATGACCAGAGCAAACTGAACAGCCCTCTGTAAGCATTTCCTTTGCTGACATCTTCTTGAATGAAGCACATAAAAGCATTTAAAAATAAATACCAAGTCAAGTCATTAAACGACAGCAATAGGAAGATTTGCATGTTTTAGATTTGGCGTATAGCTGTTGTTTTCGGCAAATGGCAAAGATCTGATCTCGATGTCCTGCCCTTTTATCAGGGCAGATTTATGAAACTGCATGCACTGAAACAACGGAACAAGGAACACACTGTAAAACAAAAAACCTAACAGTTTTTGTAACATGTTAATCAGTAGTAGATCATGTGAAGACTAAAATAGAGAGCATTTAAATAATGACAAAATAGAAGTATTAAAGGTTCACTAATTTACATTGAAAATGTAGGTAAGGTAAAGAAAGCTGAGTCAAGGCAAAATTCACAAGCATGAAAATTCAAGCTCCAACCGTGCTGAACTCAAGGAACTAACTAGTACTCCTCATGTTTGCCAGCCAGTCTTTGGTTGTAAATTGGTCCCATTTTCGTCTGCTGCAGCAAGCATTTTTGCATTTATATATATATATATATATATATATACAAAAACAAAAACCATGTGCAAAAAAGGTATGCAAAACCGAAATTAGAAAAAGCACAAATAGCAAAATATATTATGAATATTTACAGATCACATAGTCAGTATAAGCTGAATATCACAGTTTGTCAATTCCACACTTTCATAGCTTGCCCTCTCTACAGGGTTATGCGATTCTTTACTCAACTCGTGGAGGATGGAAGGGCTTGATGGGTTAACTCAATATGTAGCGCAGTCTTTACAGACAAGGTAAGTCTGTGGGACAGAACGCAGCTCCGTCTCAGCCTCCTCTCACTAGAATTTAGTGCTGTTGCTAAAGCTGTCTGACATGATAATGTTTTTGTAGAAGTTGTCCGAGCGCACGGAGCAGTAGCCCTTTACCTTGTCCAGGACCTGGTGGACGGGGAGGATGGACGAGGAAGCCTCTCCATCAGAAGGGCTGCACTTGGGACTGCTCTGATTGGAGAAACTTTTACCTGCAAATATGTCACAGTGGTTGATTGAAGGACAGAGGGAACAAACTTACAAGTACTGATGCCAAAGCATCTATACACTTGCATACAGGGTGATGACGACAAATGGCACCCAATTCAAACTGTTTTTTTAAACATACAATAGCTGCTTCAAAAGAAACAGGACTGTTTTCTCAATGCTTTGATAGTTTGATCATATTAGTGTCCGATTCATTCAACTGTATAAGGGGTGAGTCATGCCATTCTGTTGAATTTCCATGCCTTTGTGCATTCTTAGGCAAAACATTCCAATGCACACATGCACTTTCAGTCCCCCTCAATAGCAACTATTTAATTTATTTATTTTTGTGTGCAGTGATTGCTTTTTAACGTGCAATAAATTGAACAGCATATTATTCCCAATTAAGAGACTCTTGCATTTCAACCCAGACTTGTGTTCCGTACCAGAAAAGTCGTAATGTGATGATAATATTTACAAAGGTCTCAGTATAAGAGTAACTATTACTTCATAAAACACATATTGTAATACTTTTAATAAATTTTTATATATTGATAATGTAAGTTATAATGGGTCAAGAACATACATTTATTCTGTTATTATATTTGGAAAATTGAATTAAATACATTATTAATAAAATACATTGGAAGACTTTTCAAGGACACTTTATAATCTAAAATTACATTTGCTTACAACTTATTTATTATTTTCTCAAAACCTTCTTGTACTGTATATAAGACAAGCACCTGCAGTTCTGGTTGAATTTGCATAATGTAAGCATCATTAATGACCTCCTGTGTTTAATAAAAAAAAGACTGATTAGTGATATTAAAGAATGATTAGTTTACACTAATTAAGAATACACATTAGAATAGTTTACACTTTGCAAAAAAACGTTTACAGTTAGTTTTTAATATTACATTCTTAAGGACTCAGGAGCACTAGAGTTAAAAAAAGGAAAGAAAAAAGGATCAGACACTTACTGATCAATGACAGAAATGAACATTCCCATTGCTATTTGTGCATTTGTTTGATTATATTTCGAGAATTTACAGAATATAACCGGACCCCGCCAGCAGGTGGTAGTAAGAAAGAGATTTTGTAGTTTTAGATAATTACACAATTGTACACAATTCACTGCAGCAGCACAGTTTTCCCTTCATCTCAGCAAATATGCAAAAGTAACAAGTCTACTACTCCTAAATTCTAAACGTCTCAGTATTTCACAATGATGAAAGTCTGCTGTTCATGACAGAATCTCTGGTGTTAAGAGCATTATTAGTGCCAAGTGCATTTAATCTATCCTCTGCATGGCCAGCATGTAGAGTGATCCTGCTGTGTGGACGACGTGTTTACTGTGTATGGTTTTAAATATTTTAGCTGGGTATTTTCTCCTGTGGGAACATTAACACTGGCAAATGAACAAAGAACAAAACATAGGAGACAAGTAAAAACAGCCCACCGTGAGAAACATTAGTCTCAAACAGAGTGCAAATGACATTCAAAACTCCTAAAAGACACTAAAGCTTGTCAATGTCTATTGAAAGACTGGGTGGGAGTCAAGTCTATAACCTATTTATACATATTTATTCGGGTTGAAGTGTTTCCTGGTATTGCACCACTGTGCTAGCAACTTTATTTGTTCTGTTTAACTGACAAAGACAACCAGCAGCAGTGTTCTTTCTAGTTCTTGAATGTCACTCCACAACTTGGATTCAATCCAACAGGCAACTATTCCACCATAAAACATCACAACAGATCGTAATGTTTCCAAAAATGTAATGTCATATTAAGGGTCAAATAGGAGCATTTATCTGTTAGGAATGAGTTAGACTAGGTATTACTTCTAGGGCCGCTGGATTGAATTCAGTCTATCCCAAAAGGGGAAGCTGATCACATGAATAGAGGAAAGGAGTGTGAACTCGAGCTGGCTTGCGTGGTTTTACCTCAGGAAGTCTCTCCATGGCATTATTGCAGGGTACTATCTATACCACAAACATAAATACAGACACACAGCACCACTGAGTCCAGACGTACAGTCACACAAAAAGTAACACAGTAGAGCAAAGCACAAAATAACACAAGGCATGAAGGGTAATATCCTTACTTAAAATAGTCAAGCATTACACATCAAAGAAATACATTACTCAGAAAACGCTAACGAAAGCTCTATTTTTGGTATCAAATACCCATTTTAATCTGAATCCTTTGATGCACGGTGTTTGTTAAAGTTAACAACAAGTTTTTTAATCATTCATATACACTACTGATCAAAGGTTTGAGGTTAGTAAGATAAATTTCAGTAGTAATAAAAATATTTTTGTCCATCATACTGGACAGTATGCGTTATTATGAACATACTTGGGTTGAGTTGACCTATATGTATTACAGTAATGACATAACCATTTTTTGTTTACTTGTGCTTTAATGTAATAGTGCATGCATCAAAGGGTTATGTAAACAAACAACTGTGGCCTATGCAATTCACATCATTACTTTTATGCTTACCTGTATTACTGTGCCTGGAAAAGGGGTTTAGTGTGGCTTTGGCTTTAGACGTCCAGTTGGCTGTTGTGGAGCCAAACGAACTGGAGGAGAGGGATTTTCCCAGGTTATCAGAACTCACTTTCTTGGTATTATTAGTGGCAGTCTTGCTCCAGTCTGCAAAATATTGTTAAATGTTATTCATGCATGGAAGTTTCCATCTTAAATACAAGACTACAAGAAAGTTGTATGGGAGTGGCATTTGAAAAATAGGTTACTTCACATCTCATTTTAGCAGATTTAACTGCAAGTAAAGCCAAGCTAAGGCCTCTCATGGTTCTAAATTTTATTAACAATAGTTATGTGATTCTTGAGGCAAAAAAAAGGCTCAAAAGTCGGGCTTTACTGAAACACACATTCTGAGTGCAACTAAAGTCTTGGGAATTCAGCACCTAAAGATGTAGTCACAGCACAGTCCACTTTGCTTATGGAAAAAAAAATTATACAAAAAAAAATGAAGCAAAAATAAAAAAGTATAAGCATGCATGCCCTTGTTTAACAGAAGTATATAATGCTCCAGGATTCAAACTAATTTGAACTAAATTACCATTAGGCAAACGTTACTTCATGCAATGTGACTTAATACGTGATTCTACCTCTGTATTGTTTTCTGACACATAGCAGTTGACCAAAAAAATCCCAGAAACAAAAAATACATTTAAAACATCAGTAATAAAACTACATTTACCTGAGTTATCTGCCAAACGGAACTTTCCACAACACAAGTACCTCCTCCATTGCTTCTGTACATTTTCTTTCAAGGCACAGTGGAACACAAATATGAATAATCCTGTTGAAAAAAACAAACAAATTGCACTTCTTAACCTTTCTTGATTAGAAACCCACAAACCAACCAACCAACATCAAAGCGACCTCTACCGGATCGCCTACTGAACTACACCATAGCACAGTACAGCCCCTACCGGCCGAAATAGCTCAGTTGGGAGAGCGTTAGACTGAAGATCTAAAGGTCCCTGGTTCGATCCCGGGTTTCGGCAAAGTGTGGTGCTATAAGTTACTTTTTAAGGGTTACTCTAAAGGCACAATTGGGATTTTAAAATGTATTGTGATTTTAATTTTATTATAAAAAGTAAAAAAAAAAGGAAATAAAATAAATAAATAAATAAATGCAGGTATTTCAATACCAACAAAATTCACTTTTGACGTAAGTATTCATACGTATTACAGAAGGTAAAATACTTTATGTAAACATAGGAAATGCATAACATGAAAGATAGCATGACCAGCATCAACTAATTCCATGGAGTATTTAGATGTACAGGACAGTTAAAATGTTATGATTAGGGCTGGGGGTAAGCGATTATTTTTAAAACGATTATTCTGGCGATTATTTTTTCGAATAGTTGACTATTCTAATGACTAATTAGATGATTTATCTATTATTTTTCTGTTGCATGATAAAAAACAACAACCATAAAATCACTAATTGCCCCTAAAGATTAAATAGATTACTTTTTTATAAAAAATTATCCAAAGCCAAACATCTTCTGCTTAAAACAAAATATCAGCAGTGTTTACAAAATGGTTTTGTTAAACAAAACTCTTTTACAGTACCAATAACTCAAGTTTAAAGGGATAGTTCACCCAAAAATGAAAAATTGATGTTTATTTACTTACCCCCAGGGCATCCAAGATGTAGGTG